>VXBA01005217.1:160711-233302 GCA_013399895.1 Serilophus lunatus | reverse complement strand
AAATATATATATATATATACACGTATATATATATAACCATTAAGCACTAAGTTATTACCTGTTCTGGCTTAGTTAGAAGCAGGAATGGGTTTTTTAGTTCACTGCTTATATGATGCTCCTGCTCAGGCAGCTTTCCAGTCATGGAAACCTCTCTTCCATGAAGAACAGTGCAGTGGTTCCTCCCACCCACCCATAGTAGGGTGTGCATTTGTATGCCCAGGTTTGTTAGCAAATCTGGTGCCTGGCACAGTCAATTGCAAGGCAACCTATAGTAAATCTGAGGCTTTGTCCTTTTTAAATAGTTTTTAAGCTGACCCCCACTGAATTAACTATTTTTTCATATGAAAAAAAGCTCATTAATATTTAGTGACAATAGTAAGTACTTCTGTGACTTCTGTGTAGAAGTAGTGTAGTCTTTAGGGAGAAACAAATACAGTACTGGCTTTTTAGGCATCCCATCTCAAAATAAGCACATAAATATAATATGTGAATTTAAAACTGCCTGTATCATAAGGGTCAATAAAAATGCTGAAAGATTCTTACCATTACTTGCAAACAGATGTTTTAGATATCATTATTTGAAAATGTAGTCTTTTAATTTCTATTGCATTTTCAGCATATGCATTGAGCATACAGTTTTATTCACCATGAATATCTGCTTTGAATATCATGCAGTGTAAATAAAAAATTATACTCACACAAGTTTTGAGCTGAGCATGAGCCTCATACATTCCTCTTAGAAAATTATTCTTACTTTGAAAAGGAGTTTCTGCTCTCTTGAAAAACTCAGCAATTTCATGCACTATATGAACAATGGCTCCATTATCGTAGTTGACCTGAGATGACAAAAAAAAAAAAAAAACCAACCAAAACAGTATAGAAAAAATTTAGCGCGATTCTAAATATTTTAGTGCAAAAGTATTCACTAGTAATATGCATTGCAAGAATGGTATTGATTTGAAAGCGGGAATTGAATGTTCAATTTTCAGTTACAATTTGTAAGTTGTTTCAATTCCAGTTGCTTTCATAGGGTGAACTCCTATTTTACAATGTAAATTGTAAATTGCACTTTTGGGCTGCGCTTATTTGCTCAGATATGTACAATGTATAAGCAATAGTCAATAAAAGGACGAAAACCAAAAGCAGATTGTTTGAATTCAGGCCCAAGATAACAGACTGTGTAGGTCTTTCCTCCCAGGCACAGTCCATGTTCTGATGAAGGGGAGCTCCCTCTGCCTCCTAGGAGATGAAGTGCAAGAGAGGCCGATATTACTGTTTATCCCTTTTGTTCCCTGGATATGTTTTAGAACCTCCAGTGGAGAGATGAGCTGGAAACGGGCAGAATGAATTGATGGAGTGCAGTACAACACTCTCAGTCAGTACTTTCTTATTTTGTGGCATTACAGACCTAGAGTGAAAATGAACTGTGCAAAATGAAGTGCACATAGGTGCTAGGTAGTTAAAAATTACCCCTGCACTGCCTTTATGGAGTCTGCTTCTGACTAAAACTGAAACTGTCATGCTGTTCTGGTTGTTTCCGGGCTACCAGACTGATTCTATCTAATTTTCCCCTTTAAAGAGCAGGACTAGAAAGAAAACATCTAATCCTTTTCTTCTAAAAGTGGCATTGTGACTTAAAGGGAAAAAGTGGTGCTTTTCATAAACAGCTTCTCAGGGGAAAGAACTTGGACTAAAAAGTCAACTGTCAAATTTCTCTTTTAAACCTGTCATACAGCATGGCGTATTCTGATGTAGAAATCTCATGATAAAGTGCATAACCTGTGTGAGGTAGAGTTGCATAATAATGTCAAGTACATATATTTTTCTACTTACTTCTTTCAGCATCTGCTCAGGGAAACACAAATCTTCATTGCTCACCTCCTCACACTCCAAAGAAAAGCCTCTTTTGTTCTTAAAGAAAACATCAGTGTAGAAATGTAAGTATGTGCAAAACCAGTTTTACTATGGAAACTATTCATAGAAGAGTCACTTCTCAGTTGGCCTCTTAATAATGAAGTATATAAGTAACTACGTTGACAGAGAGCACTTCATCTCAAGAGCTTGTGTGAGGAAGATTCATTTGCTTATAAGTTTCTAAGCTTATCTAAAGTGGAGAAAATAGCTGGTTTGTTACCTGTTTCATCTTTTCTTAAATTTTTTAGGGAACTCAGTATGTGTAGAGTTGAGGAAAGGGTAGGCCACAAAAGAAGCAAAATTGGGAAAGGAAACTTGCTTTCCATAATGCTGATTTCAAAAACACCTTCAGAGAGTATTTGTACCAAAAAACTTGTGACTGTTGTGGTAAAGTAAACTATGGTGTTATGGTTTCAGCTAGAGCCACTTAGTGGGAATCCTGGATGACTGTGCTCTAAAATACGTAAGTTTTGCATGGAGAATATGGAGATCGTCTTGGGAAGACACACAAATGTCATATATTCAACAGGATGAGTGTGAATTAAAAAAAAATAAATCTGAATTTATGACTTTTGGCTTTGTATAGAAGGGACATTTGGCTTTGTAGAGAAGGGACATCTGACTCGTAACATTATGTAAAGAAAAAAAAATCAGAGAATGAGAATTCCTTACATTTAAACTGAAGAGAGATGGAAAAAGACATCTATAGATTCTGACAGTGACTTACCAGTTCCTCAATATCTTGTAAAAGCTCACTCCACGGCACCCTTTCGAAGCACTGATGGCTGTTGCGTTGGTGATTACCAAGGGATGTAGCAATAAGGCAGACACTTAAGAGGAAGAAGCAGCTCCCAGGGCAATACATTGTCTAGTTCTACAGAAGACAGAAGGCTTAATAGAATCAGGATTGTTTTACAGTTTTGTTAAGTCACACAAACGTAGCTACTTATTTGCTCCTGCCTGTTCAGTTATATTTTGTATTTGCTGATGGGCTGGGATAGGACTGATGAGTTCAGATTTTATGGTGGAACATTGGAAAGTGAAATATATTTCTCCAACGTATAAAGAGAAAAAAATATATACAAAAACATTTTTTATACTATTCATATAATACATAAAGGGTTTGTGTGTGTTTCTTTTTAAAACTCAATTCTTTTTTTCTGAAATAATTATTTTTCCATATATTTCTATATGGATAAGCACATACAGTATCTAGAAAGATGACATTATTTGCTATAGGAAGTTTGACTAAATGTAAACTATTGCACACAGCAGTTTGCTGTGCTGTAACCTGTAACTTCGTTACCTGTAACTCATGATTTAAAACAGTTGTTTCTTAATTTCAGGTTGTATTTTAGTTAGATTTTGTTTTCATAAACTCACTTTGCCTTACAGTAAAATAAGAAGGAAAAAATGAAATGAGAAACTTATCTAGAAAAATCAGTAATAAAATCAAAGAAGCCTACCTCGTGGACAATACTCAGCTCCTGGTTGTGCACTTCTATGGGGCTCCTGGGGTACCATTCTATCAACTACCTGAGTCCCTTTTATATGCTCTTCTCCCACTCCTATAAATTTCTGACCACGTCCTCTCAGTAGATGATGCAGAATGAAACTGTTTTCTTTCAGTATTCCATCCTTTCAGGTGTGTTGATTTCCAGGCAATAGAGAGGTTATATGTGGGTGGCAAAGAAACACATTTTGAAGGTTTTATTTAAACTGATGCAACTCTGAAGTCTGTAGAAAGAAATGTTGATTTGTTATTTTACTTGATTTTTACAATAATTTTATTGTTAACAGTTTGTAACTATTCACATGCAGGTGATAAAATACAAAGTACACAGCTCTTCAATATGAAGAGAAGACTCTCCATATTTACAATATGAATGTAGAATTTCATGTAACTTACTCTATGTGATTTATACTTCTATATTTATACTTCTATAGGTAATACTGAATAGCAAAAAGTTTAACTGTACTCATTCTGTGTGAACTTCTAACTTTATAGTTCTATAATCATTATATTTACTTTCAAATATCAAATCCAAAGCCATATACCCACACATATATGTACACGTCACACACGTACATAGACACATATTTTCATTCCACAAATTTCACCAATTACTATGAAGTAATCTGCATAAGTTTTTATTTCACTATAGTCTGGAGGTACTGAAGAGAATTAACTTCCAAGAGAGATAATCCTTACCAAATCAGAAAATGTAGTAGTAGTGATAATAAATATTCACTTCAGAGAGTGTGTTCAGGCAAACAGTGAAGTGGGGCTGTAGCTAAAACACATCAGCTTTCAAAAGGTGTTTCTTTATGTCATGCTTGCTACTGGAGATTCTCTATCAGAAGACTGATGAAATAACCATAATATGAGCCTCCAGTTCACCTCTGTGAGTGCTTATAATTCTGACATAGGAATTCAAATATGTTCTCTTGAAGAAAAACATAAAAAAAGAAGAAATTTTTTGTAACTGTGTAAATAACCTTATTTGAACCTACAAATCTTTCAATATCAGATTTTTTTAAATACCCATTTCCCTTTAATATTAGACAATCTTAACACCGTAAATACTACTTTTGTGTTGTTAGACTGCTTAGTCTGAAAGATGACTGACAAATGTCTGTGTTTGAAAATTTGCCACTTCATTTTTTCCACCTGCTTAGCTTTCAACTTTAGACTTCACACTTCAGGATAATGTAATATCCTTTTGTGCACTTGAACTCCAGGGCTGGTATCTGAAATGCTTTAGCTTTTTCACTTTAATGTTTTCTTCTTCTATTGTTGTTTCCTTTTATAAGAATCTCAGCAATGTTGTGGTAAAACTTTTATTCTGCTGTGTTTCTAATTAAAGCATTTGCAATAAAACCAAAAGATTCAGAAAAGAATTAATTAATGAAAAATATTCACAGAATATTTATTGATTATAAGAATCATAGTCTGCTGGTTTGACAGAGGAAATAGGAGTTTGTTTTCCCAAAATCGAGGTAATTGAATACTGTCAGGGTCTCTATGCAACTAAAAAAATTCCTTGTGCTGTAAGATTCCATTCTGTTTGGGCCTGTGTGTGGGAGAGATAGTTCTGCTCTGCCCCACCCCTTTTTTTTAGCTTTTTTTTTTGAAAAGGCACACCTGGCTGTGTTTCACATATCTTCAGAAAGTGAAAGTGTCATCTGGGAGAAAGTCATTTCCTGCTCCTCATGAAGAGGAAACAAAAAAGATTGGAAATTAAACATCTAACCTCACAGCTTGAAATTTCAAGGTAATGCCCTCTAAATAAAATTATACCGTCATAGCTCTCAAAGAAATTTTCACTAGTTCAAGAAGATGGATAATGAAGATATGTTTAACTTTTGTTAGGCCTCATATAATTATAGGTTATAAATCATCTTTAAGGCACCAAAATGGAATTTAGAAGATCTGAACAACCAGATTTTTTATTTTGTTTACTTTTATGCAATCATTTTTTTCTTTATTATTGTATTCTTAGCTATAGAAGTGCATTCATAGGGGAATTTAGGATGGTATTGGATAGGAACACTAACAGAGGGCTTTCTTGCTGCCTGCAGAAAGAGACCTGAATATTGTTAGAGAGTAAAGCAGAAAAGCCTGGGTGAGAACTTGTGTTCAAGCAGAACCAGAAACCGTAAGGTCTCTGGAGACTCAGCAATGTGAACATGGATAGACTCTTTCCAATCATAATTTAACCATTCATACCATTCTTAGTGGAATGTTACACATTTTTCTTTCTAGTTTCCACAAGGCAATTGTCATGCAATTCATCATAGCTTAGAAAGAAAAATCCTAAAACTAAAACATTTGCCAGAAAGGGGAGATAATACTAGTATTTTTTGACTGCTATAGGTACCTGAAGCTTCATGGGTAATAAATTCATATTGCTTACAAAACACCACTGTTTAATTTTCTCACTTTTCAACTTCAATGAAGTATTGGAACATATTGTAGTATTTGTGACTGTTAGGACATCAAACATATCAGAGCACAGAGAGTGAATGTAGAAGACAAAGAGTGACTTAATAACCTGATATTATGACGATAGGGTTTTACTTCCTTTTTATTTGACTGTCAATATTGTCTTGTTTTAGCATGCCACATTTTAGAGGAAAAAGAAGATGAGATTAGATTTGGACTGCACACCAATGTTTTATTTGCTTTGAAAGTAAGGTATTGTTTGATTGTAGAAATTTCTGCATATTTTTTTTAATAAGATGTGAACTAGAGTAAACATTCTTCAGAAAGTTTTAACTCAGCCAGTTTGAATTGTGATTCAAAAGCCAGAAAATGACAGTAAAAAAAACCCTGCCTCTTTTCCAGATGTTCTTACAACTACACCACTGCCGAATTAGAATATTTATGCTTGTACAAACTATCAGACCAGTTAAACATTTTGTTGGGGCTGAACCTTGTTTGAGAATGATTAATCCTTATCACTTTTGGTATCATTTTCTTCCATAGAATTTAATAACCACTGCTTTCTATTCCCGAAGTTTATGCATCTGTTTTGGACTCTTCACTCATTTCTTTCAGTGTACAATTTTTCGTGCAATGACTGATCTCCATGTGCCGAATACTCCCGAGTTCATGGTCAGGAAAACTTTGTGGTTACATAATCTCTTCTACCAATATTGTAATATGAAGCATTATAGTTGGCATTATTTTGACATCTAGACCAAGGAATTATAAAAAGGCCTGGCTTCCTGAAAATACTGCTCACTTAGTCTAGGAAAATCATACTTTTAATATTGAAAATATAAAAAAATCAATTATTTTTAAAATCATGACCATGCATTTTACAACCTTGCATTAACCTTGCATATTTTGTTAAAACTTACTTTAAACTTACTCCATTTCTATGTGCATGAATGTAAGCCTTGCTAACATTTAATTTCTATTAATTATCTCAATTCTGTCAGAAAATAATGCCAAAATATTTCTGGAAAATCTGTTAATTAGCTATACAGTTCAACTGTTCAATAAAGTGTGGCAGTTCATAATTCAAAATTTAGAATTAAGATCCTAATCAACTACCTGTTTAATTCTCATCAAATTCCATAGGATTTCTCACTCATGTAAAGGTAAATGCAATTAAAAACAATGTACCATATTGAAAGAGTAAATGACTGACTGCTATGACAAGATACTCAAAAAACTTTCACTGATGTACAAGAGTATAAAAATGGTGGAAACTCACTAAATTCTCATCAGAAAACCTTAGGTTCTGTAGCTAGCAGATGAAAGTCCTCCTTTGGGAAAGAATTAATGAAAGAATAGAAAGGACAATGAAATGATGGAAACAGAAGTAAAGCAAGAACTTCTTAAGCCTTTACATGTTTCATAATGTGGAGTCTAGGCTCCTGAGCTAGTTCTAGAAATGGTACCTGGAAAACTCAGCTGCCATAAATCATATCCAAAACACCAGATATACTGAGACTGCACTAAAAATTAATTTTTTTTTTGCTTCTTCTTTGGGATGGCTAGTGTCTGCTGCTTACTGACCAGGTGATCTCCAGAGATTCCATTCCAGTGTCAGCTGTTCTAGGGTTCAGCGATTGCATGCAAAGGCCAATGTTTTGGGAAAGAGCAATTATTTTGCTTTAGAGTGTAAGATAAAAGCATGAACGGCCTACATAGGCAGGTATTGTTTGTTGTTTTCATCTTCTCTCCCTCATCATTGGTACCTTCATATTCTGTTGGAGCTTGCTGGTTCTGATCGTGGACATCTCCTGAGACTACCTCATCCACATGGAGAGGAGAGTGGAGGTTTATTTCTTGTTCTGTGTTGTCTGCTGTCTGACTGACATGTTTGTGCTAATGTGTCATTCATTGTGCTTTCATCATTATAAACGAGATGCTCTCTGCCCGTGCAGTGGCATGGTGTTTGTAGGGCACAGGACAACGGGGTTGGCAGGTGGTGTGCTGGGTTAGGTCGTCGCATGTCACCGTGGAATGTGATTTGGTTTAGAAGGTGTGAGTTGGCGGATTAGGAGACCTAAGGCAGCATCCTCCATCAACTCCTGCCAACAGTGCTTGAGCTTCCTTTGCCAAATGCTAGAAAGGCTTGGTGTTTGTAAACATTCCCCTGTAGTAGATCAACTCAAGACCTGTGATGTTTAGACAACGGTGACACTCAGAGAACTTGATTTGCTGTAAACTGTTAGAGAGACTATAACAGAATTTAACTCTTAATCCATCTAGAACTGCTGACCATTATGTTAAATTGATATCTCTATTCCGAAGAAATGTATAGGTAAGAAGAGTAGACAGAAACATGGGTGATGTCCCTGAATTTAGAACAAAGTATAACCTAGGGATTAAGGTAGTCTGTAGCAGCTAGGGATGAACAGAATAACCATCCAACTTGTGTTAACAACTATGTTTAGTAAGTCTTGTGTCTGCCCTGACTGCTTACTAAGGCAGTGCAGGTGATGTGAGAGCTTCATAACCTTCCAGTCCAAGAATAAGTGTTTAATTTATTATACAGCGGGGAAGAGGCACTGCTGTTCTTCCCTAGATATGCTTTAAAAGCAAGCTTCATCGACTTCTTGAGAGAGTTGATGCATTTTGTCTTCACACCAAAGTAGAGCTGATTAATTTTGTCTTCACAAAATGTTACACTGGGTCTCTTCAGAGTTTCAGACGCTGTATCTTCCAGAGCTGAAGCTGGAGCTTCCAGAACTGAAGTTTTGAACATAAATGTATAATGCAAGAATAACATATTAATTCAATACTTTTTGGAATTGTTCCAAAATAATCTTTTTTTATAGAGCAGATGTTACGACAATGTTATAGCTACTTTTTTTCCCCTTCCAAATATATATATATGCAATGTGCACTGTAATAGCTGGTCAATATGCCTTAACCTATAACTTGAAAAAACTCCATTATTTACAAGATTTCACCAACAACATGCAAGAAAATTTTATCACATAACTTTTCACATTTAAAGAGTCAATGATATTAGAAAGATTCAAGGGACCTTTAGGGTTTCAGAAGCTGGTAGTTTCTTACTAATCATTTAATGTAAAAACTTTAGGATTAAAGAAGAAAGGGGGAAAAACAGGAAGAATGGATAATGCAATGTCCTTGGTTCTCAACTACATCTCCAGAAACAAAGATATTTAAATCTATAAAAATGTAACAGATGAGCATGGATATATCTGAGATGGTTTCTATTACAATGACTTCTGCTTCAGTTTTCCATTCTTATCTGTGGATTTGACAAAGTAACTGAGTATGTGGTAAAAAACAAATGTCTCATTTTTCTGTTATAGGGTGTAATTGGAGATCTCCAGAGACTAAGTGCCTTCATTTTGTTTTTTTTGAAATTTAAGAGTACTCATTTCTTTAAAAATTCATAACAAGTCACCCACATTAAGGTAAAGCAAATAAACTTATAATTTTATGGAAGTAGACTTAAGCTCAGAACTGTCCTCTACTTTATATAATGCAGCCTCATAATCTAGAGAGTGTTAGCCTCATTAGCAACAAAATATTTTAGCCTAATGGCACTTGTGCAGGTATGCTGAAATTAAGGAGTAATACACAACAGGCAGGTACATTAATGTAATAAAACAGATTTTTCACACTGTATTAAGTGGACCAAAGTAGTTTTTTAATTTTTAATACAGGGTTTTGGACTACCTCCATCCATTGATTGTATGAGAGGATTGAATTATAATAATGAGAATTTTCATAAACATTAATGTTTTTACAGAATATAGAAAATAATTTTTAAATTGCTACATATATTATGTATTCTGCTGTTTACCTTAGTAAAACTTAACTTCAGTGCAAAATGAATGGGAAAAGGTGGTAACACCTGTGGAGAGAATGAAGCAGGTTTATTTTCAGTTCCCAGAAATGGACATTTAGTAGATATGTATAATTCACCCAATCCTTTAAATTGTCAGTAATAAGAAGCTCTGTCCTAACTTGCAGTAATAATCACAAGTTTGAGTCTTCTTTTTTTCTTTTTCTTTTTTTTTTTTTTTTTTAAACAAGGTACTTATAAGAAATTGCATCATCATTGCAAAGGCATTTTATAATGTCTGCTCTTAGAAAGCTATATCTGACTTTTCACACAACCTAGAAACTTGAAAGTATGAAACATTTATTTCTAAATGGAAATACATAACAAATGCACTTTCAATTGATTTAGATTTTTAGCACAAAGTCATTAATGTTTTTTAGAAGAGGTATTTGAGGTAACATTTAATTATTAGATATTTTTAAAGCTTTGTGATTATTTCAGCTAGATACAATTTTCCCCAAATCTCAGAATATTTCACAGCTTAAAGTAGCAAATTTACCCATCTCATAGTCAAGGATTAAATATGATAACTTATTTTCACTCTTTTTATCGTTTCATTATGTTATCCCAATTCCGGAAGATTTTTTAAATGTTGAATATATAACTACAAGATATTCTAAAATGATGTGTGTGTATATGGACATGTATCCATACATAAAAATATTAGTTGCATTGTTGATTTATTATACAGAAAAAATAAGTAATTTGCTGGAAGATCTGAGAATTGCAGTTGTTGAAATTTTTTATATCGAACTTTTGTAGTGATTGGGCTTTTTTGAATTACAAAGGAAAATGAGACCTTAAAAATTGCTAAGTAACAACTTGCTGATAAAAGAAAACTGACAAACAAACTTGAAAGGTTGCCAGTTTTTTAAAAATGCTTACTTCTGAGTAGAAAAACTTGTCCGTGTAATAAGTATTTAGTCCACTTTATGGTGCATAGTTATGTACAATCTTCCTATGTGTACATAGCTAAAACATTTTATATACCAAAATTTTTTTAATTTGCCATGGTTATAAATTGTTCCAGTTGCCTAACGGACTTCATTTTTTCACTGTGCAACCTTATGATGTTCAATTCCTAGCTTTCACTTTCCTTGTTCAGAGTGGCACTGAATGTTTTCACTTTAACCAGCAGTTGGAAAATAATCTCCACCCTTCCTACGAATTAGACACGTCACTTTTGCAATAATTTTCAAAAGCTCTTTAATGCCCAGCTCAGTTTTTGTTTTGTTTTATAGTTCCATTTCATGAAATGGACAATTGTTTGCACACTGCATTCCTGCCAGTGTCAGGTTGCGTTGAACTTTTTTTAATTCATGGAATTTCATTAGTGGGTTTCCTGGTAATAAGTGGAACAACTCTGACCATGACTTAACAGTGAGACTTGGGGAATTTCACAGCTACTCCACATTTCATGACTCTACACTGAGAGTAAGTCTGACACATTTACTTTCCTTTCCTTCTAGTGCACCCCTGGCCATTTCACAGAATCACACAATCAGTTAGGTTGGAAAAGACCTCTGAGATCATTGAGCCCAACGTTTGACTGAACATCGCCTTGTCGACTACACCATGGCACTGGGTGCCACATTCAGTCTTTTCTCGCTCCAGGGACAGTGACTCCTCCCTGGGCAGCCCGTTCCAATACCCAATCACCATTTCTGTGAAAAAATTCCTTCTAATGTCCACAATTTCTCTAACGTCTGATTTCCTTGCTATATGCTAAGTTCAATATGTAGGGCTGGGCTTTGTAGCCTGAAAAAAAGCTTTGTAACCTTAGGCCAGCTGCCTAATTTGGTCTATGAGGGTTTCAGGACCCCAGAGAATATATTTTCAATAGCGGCAAGGAGTGGCCTTACAAGGTTCTCATAACTTCTGCTGATCATTTCAAGCTTGGTTTCCAGGCTGCCTTCCAAATTACAGTCTCTCATGTGGGACTGATGTGTTTATCACTTGTGGATCTTGGGGGATCTTGCAAGTTGGAATTGATGGCCGTTTTTCTGGGATATAACTGAGTGCAGAATGTAAGCTTACTATAAGGCACAAGAATTTGCATAGTCATCTCACTGGCTTATGTAGTTTGACAGAAAAACTCCTACAATGCCTAGCACCATTGCAGTGTATCCTTTCTACTGGATACTAAAAGTAGCAGAAGTACATTTTTAAATTGTGTCAGGTTAAAATGAAAATGTCACGTGAAAGAAATTTAGTACGTCTTTATTAAATGGAGTTAATTTGTTTTATTGTACAAATCTATGATACAGTGAACATAAAAGGAATATCACAACCTGAATAAACCTTGAAAAAATGAAAAAATAACAAAAAAATATAAAATATAATTTAAATATAAACGTACAATAAAGTAATATGGAAATAAATTATTAAGTCTATCAGCACTGAGTTCTGCCCCCATCTGTTCCAAGTGGTACATCAGTGAGATTTCCAGTAGATAAAATTATTTTGATTTATTAATTTTATTTATCCTTCACTTTCATCTGAATCGCGCAGCAGGAGTCTGAGACCTTTCATACTGTTTCTGTTCCAGTAGACCTGACTGACTGGTCCTCCATGACATGAAGATTAATCACCACTCCAGTAGTTCATTACAACGATTATCGTGCCTACAAGACAGGATCTTACTGAAGAACATGGTGAGCTAAAGGAGATCACAATCTTCTGTATTGTATATCATAGGAAGGTTACTTTTTAAATTCCTCATAAAACAGGAGAAGAAATAACTAAGACCTGTTGAGAGGAAAAAAGACAAAGTTCTCCTTCCCCGAAGGTCCTCAACTCTCTTAAAGCCCACATTAATATGACATTCATGGGGAGCTTCAAAATTTCAGCAGAAGGCTACTGTGGAGCCTATAGTGTTTAAAAATCAAATTTATTATGTCATTGTTTCTTCTTTTAAGTCAATAAATGAAGTCAATAAATGAAGAAAAATTCTAAATCGTGAAATCAGTTGAGATCTACAGTGACATCCGATGCTGAAAACTAGAAGGTAAGTTGTACCCTCATAGTGGTATAAATGAGTAGTCTTAAACGTGAATTAATTGTTAGTGACTAGATTTCTAAAATGAAATTTATTATGTTAAACATATTGGTCTAAAATTCAGTCATGGGCTATGTCGTCACTAGAAAATGATGCAAGCAATAGGAATGAATCTATAGAACTCAAACAGATGATTCTGAAGTGTGGAGGCCTACACTATACATGTTTTGGAGGGATTATTCCTGATTAACTCTGGTCTCAGTAGAAGTACTGAGCTGTGATCCTGGAATGTGTCTTCTAGTTGCAGACGAGAGCATTGTCCCCACTCACAATCTGAGATTTACCTTAGAAAACCAATCCTGACCCAAAACACTGAGTTAGTCAACTGAGATTTTCTTAACACTCAATGAAGGTAAATAGGCAAATCAAGATTGTGTTTTATCGGCACTTAGACACTCTCTCAGGGTAATTCTCTTGAAATGTATAGTTGTTTATCAATATAAAAGGCATCTACCTTGAGTAGCTCATGCTTAGATGTCTAGCACCTAAAATTGTAGCTGTGGGCTAAGATCCAACTTCACTAATATATAAATTATATCAGTCTGCTTAAAGTATCATATTTATCACTTTAACAGCTAAAATAAATCTATTATTCTCAAATTGAACAGCATCATTTTCTCTGATCAATCTCACCTGGCAGGTGCTTGAGGTTTTTAGCCAAAGATATATCCTAATGAGTCTATTCAAAAGCTTAAGTTTTTAAAGAAATCATTGTTGAGGGGTTCCGTAACATATTTTTAATTTCTGGTATATAGACTGAGGACTGTAGCTTGTGATTTTTATTGGCCTATGAATTTGTATATCTAAAATGAATTTTGTTTACAAAATGTCAGAATTTCCTTCATTGCAATATGTGTCCACTGACAGTTGTCCTATCACTCTGCACCTCTAAGAGGGATCTGGTGCTTTCTTCTCTGTACCCTCTCTTAAAGATGTAGACCTCCTTTTTAATTTCTTTCTTTCTTTCAGACTTACAAACCCATTTTTCTAAACATCTACTCAGGTTGTGCTCCAGCCCCCTAATCATTTTGGTCACCCTTTTGCTGAACTTACTCCAGTATGGCAATATCTTTTTTATGCTGGGAAGCTAAAGCTGGACACAGTACTCCAGATGAGTTCTTACAAGTGCGCTCAGCGTGTGCACTTGAGTTGTGTTATTCCATCCCAAGTACAGGAATTTCCATTTGCCTTTGTTACATTTGGTATCTATCCATATCTCTAGTCCACTGAAAATCCTCCACCCTCCACTACAAATCTCCTGGGACTATATTCACTTCTATTGTACACATCATCAAAAAGACATTGAAAGTACTAGCCTCAGCATAAGCTGCTGCCCCACAGCCACCAAAGCTGGGCTGAGAAAGCAGGTTCCATGCTGGGGCAGTGGCTACTTGTGTGTGTTTTTTCCAAACTGATCAATTCTGTAATTTCATGACTCCCGAGGAATACTGTTGGGAATTCATTATCAGTTGCCCTTTGTGCTTTTGATTGCAACCTACTCACTGCCCAGACAATTTCCCTTCATCACCCACATATTGAAAATATATTTCACCAATTACATTAAAGGCTACCTTGGAACACCATGTCAAAAGCCTTGTTAAGATATTAAAATTAATTCAAAAGCACGGAGAAAGAGGTTTTAGTCAAAGGTCTGTGAATCTGCAAGACCAACAGTATAATCAGGGAGAGTTACACGATATAAAGTCAAAGTTTTAACATTGAATGCAATTTGCCCGAGTCTGAAGCTATCACATGGTCATTGTGCTTTTTGCCATTTGAGTGCTCCAGATAAATGGGAATACGACTACAAAGGCTCAGCCAAACATTCCTGATGATTCATCTTCATACTTGTTTCATCTTGCAGCTCCCAATATTTACTCTGAGGGTTATACCCTTTTGTATAACAGCTGTTTTCCCTTCTCTGAAGATTTTAAATGTTGAATATGCATTCCAGGCAAGTGAACACTACTTTGAGACAGTAAGTGATTTTCTTTTATATTTGAGTCTAGTGAATTAGGGTTTGAATCTCACCATGCTAGGTTATTCTTATATTTAATTAAAAGCATAATAATGTGCCATGTGTTTCAACAAAGGTCCTCAGATTAGCAAGGACTAAAAGACTGAATTTACAAGCAAAAGCTTTAGTATTTCCAAGGCCTATTCTATATTTCAAGTGGATACATTTTCCATGGAACTCTTGCTCTTGATTCTCTTAGACTGTGTTCAGACACCTCTGAGTAATTATTTGCAATTACCTCTTAATGCATGCCCTCACCATGCTGGGACAAGAAGTGAATCTGTTTTGGGATGAGGCAACACCATTTCCCTTCCTGTTTCTGTACTCTTGTTCCCATTTAAAAAAAAAAGGTGTTTACAGAAGCCAAAAGGCTTCTGAGGCCAAAAGGCAGCTGAGGACCCAGCATGCCTCAAAACTCCATATGTTTGCCATGTTGGTGAAGTAACACTAGCAGGCCCCCTGTAAAGGGGTGGTTTATTCTGCCAGACTGTATCTTGCTCTTACTTGATATTTTTAACCCTAGAAGGGTAGGATCTGAAGATTTGCTTTCTCTTTTTAGGAAGACATTACCAATGCTCAGTACTATACAGCTGTAAATTCCGTGTGTAACAGCTAACCTATAAGAAATATCAAATATATTTTTTCCTTAAGCAGTACTTAAAACTTAGTTTCCTCTGTCTGTTAAGGGTTGTTTTGTTTTGATTTTTTTCCCCAGTTGTGTAGTTTTTAGTTCTTTTTAAATTAAATATAGGAATATTTCTTAATGTGTCTAATAAAGAATATATTCTGATTAATAAATTGAAGCAGATCATAATATGAAGTAGTATTTCTGAATATTGCCCAACACATATATATGTGGGAAAAGAAGTAACTTGTAGTAAACCTCAGCAAGGACACTGATAATAGTCCAGATAAGAACTGCCCAGCAAACAGCCAAGACTATTTCTGCAGTATATTCCTTTTGGCATTTTTGTGAAATGCTCCAGGAAATAAAGGTTCTTATTCTCTAAACTAGTTCAATACTGCATGACCTAGACATAACATGTACTGAATTAAAGACTTCTCCAAGCTATTTTTTTGCTACAAAGAATCCAATTTAATTACAAATCTTTTCCCTAGCTGTCTTAGACTGAAAAGGAAAAAGGGAATAGGCAAAATGGGTTTTTTTAAACAATAGACTGCTTAAGTGACATTTTCTCAAAGTCTTCATCACCCTATTTCCCACATGGACCATGACATATTAACCATATAAAAATGCATCAAAGTGATACTGAACTACAGTGTTAAGTCCAGATCTTAAGTGAGGGCATTTTGTTTGCATCCAGCAGATTTTCTGTTCATGTCTTCTTTCTGCTTTGTCTCTCGCAAAAAAATTTTCAACCTGAAATGAATAAAACATTCAACATCCAACAGGAAATGAGACCTTGTAAGATATTTCTAGTGTAACATGCCTGTTACACTAGATGGAAAACCACAAATCATTTCTAAAGAAGAACAAGATATCCCTGAAATGACATGACAAAATGAGGAAAATGAAACTCAAGCTGTTGTACAAAGGGAAAGACTCAGCCTAGGATGTTGAAACATGCAGGTGAAATCTTATGTTCCTATTGCAGTGAAAGGGCACTGGGAATGCATGACGTGCCCTATGAGTAAGGTTTTATGCAGAAGGTCTTCAGGAACTGTCACTGTCTGGAAGAACTTAGATATAGACAGAACAGTTTAAAGAATCCCTCTTGATTCTTTGTTTTTTTTTTTTTTTTTTTTTTTTTGTTTTTTTTTTTCTGTTCAAGGTGTGCTTTCTGGTACCCGTCAGTGTCAGCGTCAGATCCTCACTGCAGAGTGTCTGTCGGTTCTGTGCTGCACTTGTGTGTCTCAGACGTTGTACATCATATGCTATAGCAATTTGGGCACCTCTCAGCTTTTCTGGAACTGTTGTGAGTGTATTCCTGACCATCAACAGAAACAAGATACCTCCACCCCCAGGCCCCTGAAGTCTTTAGTTTGGCTAAGTCCTTTTAATAATTTTTCATAAATAATCATATGTAATTGATTACTTTTGTTTATCCTTTCTGTTTCCTTGCCTCCCGTGATGACATGATTCCTGGCAGAGTTGTTCGGTTTGATAGCATTATGGGCAGGATATCTATCTCTTTCTATTTTCAATCCAGTGAGTAGCACTATGACAGGAGAATTTTTTACATTCCTACTTAGAAAGTAATTTTGGCACAGACTGCCTTTGCCCATTGTGGAGGGCAGAACAGGAGCTTCAAGCTGTATTAAAGAAGCCCTCCTGTTGAGTCACGGGGTGCAGAAAGGACTTTCTCAATTCCTTCTCAAAGAGGAGTCTAGATACTGCTGAAGCCAACTTTAGCCCCAGGGCATATAAGTATGCCCTTATACTTAAGGCATAATCAATGATTTATGCCTTAAGTATTATACATGTATAATTGAGTCTTCATACAGCTTTATCCTGCCAGATTAAGGATAGGAAACCAAATATATTCATATAAACAAAATATATAGTTGATTTAAATTGATGGTAATAAAAATTAGAAGATCTTAAAATTATTTACTGCACTGCATATAAATACAACTACTAATACAATGTACTAGTTACTGAAGCAATATTGAAGTAATGCTGTTAAATCTACCAAAAAAATTATCAAGTCATGATTGACGTCATTCACCCATACCAATGACTGTGGACAGCTCTCTTTTGCCCAGTCTTGAGAAGTATCCTCCTTCAAGGGAGGAATCGCCACACACACTCCAAAACAGAGTCTGTTAGAAGACGCAGCTGTTAAAAAGTGGGACTAGGCTTTTAGGGGATAAAGTGATCGGCTATCAGTCATATGTCACTGGACCAGCTATTATCAGTGCTATCACTTTTGGTTCCTTTGTCAGGAACTTTGTCTGCCACACCCTGGTTAGTGCTAGTTTCTGTCAGGAAATGTTCTTCTCAGAATGTCTAACTTTGGGATTAATGTGCTAGGCTTGGTCTCAGCATCCTCCAACACCAACAGTGGTGTGACCTTCGTTGTCCACCCCTCACCAGTAACTTAGAAATAGGGTATTTTTGGAACTATTTTGCCTTCATGTAGGCAGAGCAGTCTGCTACACCCATATAATCTTACTTTATTTATTTTATATTTCTCTTATTCTCAAAATTGCATGTTCTTGCACATCTGTGTTTCAATTACAATTGGTACTTGGCCCATTTCATACCTCTCTGTTTCTTCCATATTATAGTTGGAACTGTTTGGTTCAGCATTGTAATGTTCAAATTCCACCTAGGATTTCGAGTAGTTTGAAAGAAGACTTTCCAATCAAGCCTCTTTTTCTGTATAGGCTTTTATAACATTCTGAAGAACTAAATGCTGAATCTCTGACTGGTATATCTTCAGTGCTCAACTAGCACAGATTCCTTGAAAATGGTAGCTTAGAAGTATTACAACTTGTATAACTTTTCCTGCAGTTGAAATCTAGATGCCTTTACAATAGCTTAGATGTACATGATGTGGTTGACACACTTTCCTCAGAAATATCTGTGACACATTTTATTGTTTTGCCTGTCAGTGTACATCACAGCAACTTAAGAATTACTGTTATTAGACTAGCAGAAGTGCTAATTTATTTGCCACACGCTACAAAAATAGTTTAAACTATGTAGTGATCTTTTGTGTACATTCTATCTCAGGACTGGAATAACATACAATCCCAGCAGAGGGACCCCTCATACCTTATAATGAATGTTTTGTGTTTGTAAGACTCTTGTTCCTGGGTGAGTATTTTGTTCTTACAGAAATTTTTGCCTTTTTCAATCAACAAGTTAAAGTGTAAAATACTAGACTTCCAAATTAAATGAACATGTAAAAAAAAGTGGCTTGGGTTTTCCCTTGTCTAAGGAAAAATTGTAAATAACAAAAAAACAGGGGTGTTGTACTATGGAAATATAACTTACAAAATCTTAAATATGAATTCTGTAGTCTATGAATTCTTTATTTATTAACTGGTCAGACCAGTCTTAATTTGCATATGTTCATGTTTGAAATCGAAAACCTACATTTTAACTGTCAATTTAAAAAAAAGAGACCCCACACTTCTCTCAGCTGTAATAGACTCAGTGTTTGGATTTAGCACTGCAGCTGAGGCAAGTTGTCTAGGCAACAACCTGCTGCCATAGGTTTATATTTTAAGTATTTTCTTATACTATTCAAATCTTTTTTAATCCGATCAAAATAGAGCTTGTGGAGGCACTAAAGATATTGCCATAAACCTGAAATATGTAACATTTTTCTGTTAATTTATATGTAATTTTAGGAACTTTATACAAGCTGCTTCACATCTTATATTTTGACTACACTGGTACAGTGCAGAAAAAGAATAATGGGAGGCCTATAGGATGCTCAGACATTTGTATCTGTTTTTTTGAAGTTTCACCGATACGATTAAAGCCTGAATATACTGCATCCATAACTACAATTCTTCCATTCATGCTGTCAACCACTCAGTCCATGGGTTTGTCCAGATAATGACCTTATATTTGGTGAAGTTTAGCAGCAGAGTATGTGACCATGCACATACAAACATGCACATGCACACACACACAAATAGAGAACATGAGAGTGTGCTGGCGCAGAAATTAGGTAGAAATAGAGTTTAATGGAGATGCCAGGTACAGGGCTGGCCACACGATAGTCCTAACCTGCCTCCTACTTAGCTGTGAATTGCCCTCTTTTAGTCCCTCCTTTTCTTCAATTTTCCATGCCTGCCTCTCCTCAATCCAACTCGATCCCTGCAACTGCTTTTATCCTTTTCCCTAACTTTTGCATAGCAAGCTCTTCATATTCCCAGAATCCTCTCAAAATGCCCCATAATGAGTCTCATGCAGTCCCACAAGCTTCCTGAAATATTCTGTAACCCTTTTGATCTTCCCTATGAGACTCCAGTTGGGATGTTTGCTTTCATATCAGTTACAAAGTGCTGTCTGATCCTTTCATAGGCTGAACAGGTGGGTCCTGAATGGCCTGTCAGGCAGTGAAAGTTCTGATCTTTGCTATTGCCTCAGGTATCTGCTTCTGGTTACAGTTTGTGTCCTTTTATCTTCAGTGTAGAATCTTTTCTGTTCCTTGACTGTGTATCTTACATTGAATAGCCATTAACTAAACACCTTATGAACCAGCTATCCTTACAATCCGGATGACCTTGCCCTATGCATGTCAGCCATAGATGCACTGCAGAAGAAACTCCTTGACTAAATTCTTTCTCTCTGTCATCATTACAAGGATGCTCAGAGTCTCAAAGAAATCATAAAAATTCTACAGTCCATCAAGTCCCATGAAATGAAGAAATTATACATCCAGGAGTACTCGGTTGATTTAGGCATTCACAGAAGCATTAGCTGCTGCTTTTCACTCAGTTAGATGGTTTCTGTATGCAGCACTGTGGTTTTCTAGGTTCTTTTGCATTCTGTGCCGTGAAATGGAAGAACGTCTAGCCTTAGTCTGAGACACAAAGCCAAAGGAAAATGCATGAACTAGGAAATAAATATTAATGCATTAAATATAGAATTATCTTAGGAAATACATCAGGAAGAGGATTGAAGAAGCCATCTGTCCCATCCCATTACCCCAGCCCAGGCTTTACTCCATTTGAGCAATTCATTCATAGTAGCCTGACTAACTGATAATTAAAAAGCTCAAATTACAAAGCTTTTATACAACCTCCACATCTAATCTGTTCCAATCTCATCTACCCTTTTTGTAAAAAAGTTTCCCGTATGTTTTGTAGTAAATCTCCCTTAATTCGGTTTTAAGTAAATTAGAAAAACTCACCAGTCTCTTAGTCTGTTGCTGAATTAGTGCTGCTATTTAGGTTGTTGATGTGAAAGTATCCACATTGATGTTGTGAAAGGAAGGCTTAGCTCTTTTAATTTTTGACAAAAGACTTTTGTAGCACAGTTGTATCAAGATCAAAAAGAAAAAAAAAAGATAGAAGAGAATGGTTTCTACTCTGTTGTTGCAACAGGATCTCTGTTCTAAGCTTGGCATCCAAAGAAAGAGAATTTACGTAACCATTGTACTTGTTTGTGTCACTCTATTAAGTGTAAAATCTTGTAACGCAAAAAAAAAACCACCTTATAAGTAAAGCCAGAAATTTATTGTTTGTATTATTGGAATATCAACAGGATGATCAAAAGAATTGCTGTATCTAATTAATACCAAAAAACGGGATAAAACATCCATCCACTGCCTTCTGGGTCCTAGATAAATGAGTACAGTTTTTCTCACAAAGAAGGTAGGGAACAGGGTGTTGAAGAAAAGTTCTATGCTCCACATTCTTTTCTAGGATGAATTATTTTGATGGTGGGGTTTCTTCCCCTTTGCCAGGGGTATATCACGTTGGTGATTTCTTTATTCTACATTCACTTTAATCTGTGTTCATGTTTTCTGACACTGATTGGCACCCTGTTCGTTGCTGATGTCTGCAATATCATACACATTTTATATGTAAACTGTTTTACAGATATTAAATGCTTGTTCTTTGTGACCCTTAAACCCATTTTTTCCCCAGCTTCATTCTTTAACTCTTTCTTGTCCATTTCTTTAACCCCTGATGAGTTGTCTAAATCTCTGAGGTCTCCATTGCTACCTTATAGTCTTTTTCTTACCACTCTCATGCTTGTACTCCTCTACAGTGTATCCTGTGATCCCAGTGCTATCACACCATCCTGGTGCTGCTCTACCACTACAGCATTATGCTGAAAAGAGAAATATTTAGTCTACACAGAGGATTTGTTACTCTGTCTATAGAAAAGCTATAGTTTACCATTGAAAGATAAGCAAAAATACAACTATTTAGGAATGTTTAGGAACCCTTTCACATGGAAAAAAATGCTATTACATTTAAATAAGCTGAAAGAAAAGTCCAGGCAGGCCAAATTCAAACAAAAGCTGTGGAGGCTCAGTCCTGGTACCTTGAAAAACCAGTTCAAGCCTGTAGCATGCTACTAGCAGGGACTAGTATATTTTTGGGGCTGCTGAGTTACAAGTTCCTTCCCTTACTAGCTTTTGACTTTCAACTTGAAGGTCAGATATTCAGAAACATGACAAGAGAGTACCAATAATAGCAGGTGGGAATAGAGTTTTATAGGAGGTACAAGAGTGTCTTCTGTGGCTTGCCAGGTGACCACCCAGCCCACAGGTCCTTGCCAGGAATTCACTGTGTGCCCAGCTCTGAACCAGCCTCTGGCTGTGTAGGGACCAGAGGGGCACAGAAGGATGCTGGTGGTTTGCGGAGATGTCGGGACAGCTTAGCAGAGCTGGATTCAGGCTATTTGAGGTACTGAAGCCAAAAAGGGACATAGAAAGTAAGACATTTATTAACAGAACGCTGGAATATGATGACTCTCTTTGCAAGAATGTATAGTGTGAGACTGAGACTCAGATCATCTCTTGCCTGGGGAAACCCGCCGAAGTTTTAGATACAGTTTTTTACACAGAATGTCTTTCATAGTTCTTTGTGGCTTGCCTCTGGAGTGGCAACATCAGACATCTCAAATACAGTTCATCAGCATCAATATACATCTCTTTTTTTTTTTTACATAGTTCTTGTGATATAGAGAAATGCTATTATTCTGATTTTGATGATGGGTATCTTAAACATGACTCCTCAAAGATACTGCAGAGATGCAACTTAGATGCCATTCTAAAGCAAATTGATGTCTAGAAACTTTTTAAATGTTCAAAGTCATGTGGAAACTGAGCCCAGATGCTATATCTGATGCTAAGACCTAAACCTCTTCTTCCCCCCCCCACTTCCACCAGTCTCCTTATGATCTTTTTGTTTTCAGAAGGTCTGTACTTCTTGGGCTTTCTCCTGTCCTTGATCACCTGGGCACTTCTAGGAGAAGGAAATTTCATAGCTCCATACAAAGGTAAATAAAAGTAATGTCTATTGAATGTAGTGTTGTGTTACAAGAAACTTCATTTTGTATGCTCCTATTTTTTTTTCACAAGAGTATGGAAAACACCCTCATACAGTTAAGAAAGCAGTGTGAACGACACTAAAAGCTCGATCCTCCTTTGAGCCTTCCTCTGACAGTTACAAACTGCTAAAGAGTTGTTCTATGAGCAGCAGATTTAAGGAAACGTGATCTTTTGCAGATTTTTGCATTTTCTTCTTCGTAATTACTCAGCTCTTCCATGACACTTATCACTTTTTCGCCAATATTCTGTAGTACCTCCAGTTTCTGCTGTATCTCTAGTTGCCCACGTAGCTACTGTCTGACCACTGTCTGGGCACACATGCTGCGTCCAGCTCTGTTTGCAGATGTGGATTGTTTGAAGACATATTTTGAGCTCACGACAGCATGTGTCTCATGGTCTTTCCTTCTAAATGGCTTTTTAATTTTTCTTTCCAGGCCATTGCTTTATTGGGGTTTTTTTGTAAAACTTGCAAGTTCTTCGTATCTGTTAGGCCTCTTCTCCCTTGTCTGAAATTAGCTTGAAGTGATTATCAGAGGACTGCCACATAGACAGATGGACTGCCACATGGTAAAGTCACATAAGCCCTATTTTCTGAAGAGAGGAAGAAACAAGTGATGTCTAGCCCCCTCCACCCTTTCAAAACAAGAACAACCATAAGAAAATAGCAGTAATTTTTCCATAGCTCTTCCTCTGTAACACCTTGCACTGTGCTGTAGAGAGAAAGATAGTGTTTATAAAGATAACTAGAATTAGTCCTGCAGAAATTCTGCTCTGAATCCTCTTAAGCCTTAAGTGGTATTTCTTAAACTCAGTTGAATCATTAAGAAGCAAAGTCTTTTCTGAAGTTGTAAACACTCTTTTCCCCTTATTCCCTCCATCTCTCAAAGAATCACACCCTGGAGCAGATAAAACTTAGCTACTTGATCTGGGACTTGAAATTCCTTGCTTCTCATATCTATTTTTTACCCTTTTTCAGTGCAGTTTGGCATTTGTGTCTTATGAAGCTCTGAAACTTTGCTATTTCAGCAACTACAGGAAAATACTGACTTCATAAAATTCCCAGACTAGTACACAAAGAAACAGAAAAGGCCAATAAGACAGAAATGTGTTACCTAAAGGCAAGTCAGCATTTCAAAGACATTCGCTTTCTCTCTCTTCCTCACACGCACATACTTTGATCACAAATTTGGCTTCTGTAGGCTGTGACTGTGAGGGAGTACTATGATCTGAAGTATCTCAGTATGCTGCCCGAAAACTTGAGAGGCTAAATAATCATTATCATAAACCAAGAGAATTGTTGTATTCAAGTGCACAAGTGTATTTTCCAAAGAAAATTTTGAAACTGAAAATCCTAATTTTACGCATCTGAAATATTTTACTAGAGAAAAAATTGCTTATTCCCTGACTCCTTTTATTTTTTAAAGGGAAAATGTTAATGTCATGATTTGCTTTGACTTTATCGATCTGATTTAGAATATTTTTCATCGTGTTGAACCGATACAACACATTTAATGATGAGTCCATTTGAGAAAAAAAAATTGTAAAATGCATAAATAATTACACCGCTCTGCCAGAAAATGGCTTGTGAGCTGCTGTAAACTGTGCTTCCAGAATACCTTTGTGGGCCAGGCTTTCTGGAGAATGATAGCTGAAATGATGCATGTAGATATCACCCTGAGTTGCATGAAACTCAGAAAAAGATGGAAATAAACATGGGAAAAAGTGTGACACCAAACTTCCAACTAAAATTCAGATAAAACAAAGAGCCAATATAGAGCAAGTAATTTTGTGTGACTCATTCAGAATTCCAGACGCATCCAATAACCAAAACAAGGCCCTTTTTTTTTTCTTTTTCCCCTTTCCTTTTCTTTTTCCCATGAAATTGAATAATACAGGTTTTCCTATGGAGATATGAAATCAGGAGGAATGGCAATCAGTCCACTACTTTGGTTGGCTTGGCTGTTTAATAATTTGACTACTTAACTGTGCTATGTAAAACTGCCTATAATAATTGTATCTATAACAATATCCTAAATGATCTCCATAAGTTTAGTATAAAAGGAGAAGATGTCACCTGCCTGTTTGGCATCACTTAAATAAAATGAAAAAAAAAAAAGAAGTAGTAAAATATTAAAAAAACAAGGAAAAGAGATGAACAGGAGTTACATTTTCACATAATAACTGAGATATGAGAAAGGGTAACTGTTACATTACGATTTGGTGTGTGAAGAATTTAATCTGTGAAACTGATTCTATGCCATCTTCACCTGCAGCCTCAGTCTGAGATATTAAGTAAAATGAGTGTGTAATCACCACTGAAAATTAGCCAAGTTCGCTTCACACCCAGGCGTTTTACAAGTCCTGTGCATGATGTCTGCGGACACTAGAGGGAAGCACGTCACTGAGCTATAACGGTTTCTGGTGCTGAAGAACAGCGCTCTACTCATGGACTCTTTTATTTAATGGCAGCATTAAAATTTTTCAGGAAGAAAACACAATTAGTGGACTAAGGGAATGAATGTATGTTATGAGTCTTATTCTTCCTGTAATGGATATAAATGTACTCTAAAACTTCAGTTACTGTTATGGATCATGGACAACCGAGCAATTTATATATTAAACTAATCACAGGTAATGCTTACGTGTCACGGTTTCATCTCTTCTTCCTTTCTCCTGCAGTTGATGTTTCCTAATTTAGCATGTTCATCCTTTAGTATAAGTAAAAGGAAAAGATCTTTAAGGTCTGATTCACTACCTTCTGTAGTTTATATTTCTGGCATGACGTGGTAAAGGAAAGTCTTGTCTAAAGAAGCTTTTTTACTTTGTGGCAGAGTTAATGATTATAACGTATTGGATCTCATGCACAATTCATGAGAGCTGATTTAGCATTAATGCAGGTGCATAGAATGGCTGGAGCTTTTCACCTCCTCTCTGATGGAGGCAAAATGCTTCCATGATTTCTAACAAGGAGAAACTGGAGGAATGAATCAGGGAGATAAAATATATAATATATAATGTATGTAAAAATGTGGCTTAAAATGCGTTGTAAATGATTTGTACATAGCGAGTGAAATATCCTTTTCTGGTGGCAGGGTAATCTTCTAGTCAATGCTGAGATATAAGCCTCAATTGCTATCCTGTTGGCAGCCCTCTAAAGAAAATTAAGATCTGATCCTTTTGTCAGCAGAATCATTGGCAGGCAATCACATGCACAATGCACTTCTTCAAATGCAATCAGAGAAATATGCCTTTGACTTAACTAGGTAAAACTCTACAACTGATAATCACTTGCTGACTTATAAGTACTTGATAACTTGTCACTTTTTTAACTGATTTTCTTGTAATATATCAAAAAAAAAAAAAACTCTAACGAAGTAAGATCTTTTTATCCCCGTGGTTATTCACTGAAAATAGATTTTGGTCTGTTGGTTCCAGTATCCTTTGCAGCTGCTATCAAAATTGGTTTTCTCTTAAACTGATCTTATTATAGTCATTGCATTTATAGGAGTGAAATTATTTTCTTCCAAAATCAATATTGACATGCATTTACCACTCCTAAATTCTACAAGCCTGTATAAAGCACTCAGTCACTATGTCCTGTTTAGTTTCTCATTTCAGATTTTTAGCTTTTGCCATGTTGAGGAAATATCTCATCAGGGAAAAGTAGACCTAAGCGTTTGGAATTAATATGGCTAGTTTCAACTAGAAGTATAACTTTTAGATGGTAATATTAAGTAGAAATCCATTCAATAAAGAAGACTCAGGGGAGATCTAACCACTGTACATAAATACCCCAAGACAGAGTGTTAAGAAGATGGAGCAAGGCCCAGTGGCAGGACCAGTGGTAACGGGCATCAACAGAAACTCAGGACATTCCCCTTGAACATCAAGATAATTTACCATTGTGAGTGTGACAGAGTGCTGGCATAAGATGCCCAGGAAGGTCATGGAGTCTCCATCCTTGGAGCTGAACATCCTGCTCTGTCTGACCCTCTAGTGATTAGCAGTCTTGGACTGCGCATTCATGAATGATTACTGACTCCACTTGTACTGTGGTTCTGAGATTCTGTGAAATGTCATAAATTATCACCTAGGAACTATTTATTGGTGTAGTTAGATAAGAAAAAATAAACTGCGACACATATATGTAATATTAGAGATTTTTAAATTTTAGTCACAAATAATGTGTTACTTAAAAGCAATTCAGCATTTCAAAAATAATTATTCCTTCTGAAATTTCATATAAAAGTGCTTTGCTTGATATTAAAATTTTCAGAAATGTTATACTCTTTTTGGGATAAATTTTGAAACTCGCTATAGTACAATTTTTTTCTTCAGTCTCAGATTTTTATGACTTAATCTCCCAGACTACCAAACTTTTCTGGCTAGAAGCTAATTCACCTCTCAGTGTGTGCAAAGTTCTATTCCATTGACTTCCTAGAAACTTGCATTTGATGCTGCCCGTTATTTAAAATAAGCAAAAGATTCTCCTACCATCCATAAGCCACATTATAGAAACTGTTTCAAGGTTACTAGGTAACTCTTGCATCTCTTTGGAGTATGCATCGATGTAGCTTTGCAAGCTAAGACTTTGTATGGTACAGTACGTGGTTCTACAGTTCTCTAGAGGTCTTCAGAGCATTCCAGTGAGCACAGATTTATACAGAGGATTGGTCCATGGTCTGCTGACAGCTGGAGAGGGGTCAGAGAGGGCAGAAATTTCTCAGAAAACACTATTTGTTTGTGGATCCAGAGGATGGTAAAGTATTGCTATAGAATGTAACAGTACAGAACATCATCAGTTTGCATATTCTGAGCAAGTCTTGAAATCTTTATTTCAGATTATGGCTTCATTTCCTTTCCTATCAATTTAGTTTCTAATTGCATTTTATTAGTCTTTTATCTTTTATTTTACTTTTGCAAAATAAGAACTTGGTCGGCCGAGCACAAGCAGCTGAATTGTTCGCTGCAATCACCATGACAGCCTGAAGGTAAGTCCTGGACAGCCTGGTCTGCCTAGGAGGGAAGACTAAGAGGGAATTTACAGTGTGTTCTACAGCTGGGAAAGTAAAGGGTTATCTTAAATGTCAGGCTTTGGTTTATGCACCAAACATTTTAGGAAAATATGTCTCTCCTAGTCGATATTGACTTTTGGCCAGGAGAGAGTGTAGTATTTCCCCACTTATTGTTGTCTTTCTCTTGATACCCTGTGCATAAACCAAGTTTCAAGTTCGAGGTTTTAAATTGAGATTGGAATTAATTAACTGTTGTGTACTTGATTGTTTCTAGTGATCTATATGGTAATCAAATCAAGGGAAATAATAAGGAGAGTAGCATTTCAATCCATGAAAACTGAAATTTCAAAACATATATAATGGATTGATGGTATTGGAATTATATTAAGGATCACCTAACTAAGGATTCTGAGACTGTATTGCAAGGCAGCTCGTATTACGCTGAGGAAAATTCTATGGATAGCCTAAAATAACTATCCAAAAGTAACTGTCTATTTTAGGGTTGACTGAATAGATCTCAAAGTTTCAGTAAATTTATCTGATTAGATTTCTATTGATTGTAATGGGACCTAAGTTTGCATGTAAATACCTAAATTTAGATGTCTAAATCTGTGAGCTGTACCACTCAGGGTGACTATAGTAATAGAAAGACTCAAGATAGCTTTAAACCATCCAGCTTGGATAAATCCAATCTAATTTCACAGTAACACAGATTTTAGTTCAGAATAATATCCTGCCATGGAGGGTGACTACAATATAGGCTATTTTGGAGGCCTACAGTAATTTACTTTGGGTAATAAAAGTTTTAGCATTGACTTAAATGTGATGTTATTTGGGAACCAAGCTGTTTGACAAGCTGTGCTATGCAACCTTGATGCAAAAAGTATTTATTCTTTGTGCATTAATGCTAGGATATAGAATGAATTCATCTAGTAAAATCCTGGACACTTAGTGAGAGAATGACATACTATAATAACATTCTAATAAGCTTTATTTCATTTTTATTATGTCATATTGCTTAATTTGCTTGCATAGACATTGAACTTGGATGAGGTCATGCAGGGGCACATAGCTCATTACTGTGGCTGGCTTCTGTTAAATAATAATTTGCAGAGCATTCAAATAGTCAAAGTTATACTTGCCTTAAATGTATAACGTTACAGTTACTGCCACAGCATATATTCTGCCACCATGTTTAGTTTTGGTAACCTCTCTGAATAACTTTTCTCTTTAAACTTCTCTATTAATACTTAAGTGAAGGGTCCTGGGAGACATTATTGCAGCCTTCCTATACCTAAAGGGACTTATAAGAAAGACAGAAAAAGACTTTTTACCAGGGTCTGAAGTGACAAGACAAGGCTTTAAACTGAAGGAAGGTAGATTTAGATTAGATATTAGGAAGAAACTCTTTACTGTGATGTGGTGAGGCATGGACATAGGTTGCCCAGAGAAGCTGTGGCTGTCTAATCCCTGAATGTGTTCAAGGCCAAGTTGGATGGGGTTTGAGTAACCTGTTCTAGTGAAAGGTATACCTGCCGGTGGCAGGGGTGTTTGACTCTTAGATTCTGTGATTCTACAAATACGTTTGTATTTGAATTCTAAATCATTATAAACATAAATTGTTTTAGTGGTGCAAAACTGCAGATAGTTTGGAAAATTAAGTAAATATCCCTCTCATTTTTTCTAGGCAACAAAATTAATTTCTCTTTTATTCAGGGATTTATCTTTGGATATTAATTTGGCCTGTCATTTGACTTATATAAGTAAAACCATTCTTGTGTCACAGAAATTAAAAGTAACCAATTTACAAGTATGGTCCTTTACAGTCATCCTCAGTCAGTCTTTTTGTCTTTTGTATTTGCAACAACCAATTTAAGGCAAATTTAATAATCATATTTTCTTTACTTTCTTAAAAATGAATCAAAATTAAATACTTCTTAATTATTTTAAGATATGGTATTAGAAGCAATTTCTTATTTGTTTGTTTATTTTATTTAGGACATAATTTAGATGAACTTGGATTTTTTCAAATTTTACTTCCCGTAGGTTTATATCTGTTCTATCACTAGGTAGGATCACACTATACTCCCAGAATTCATTGAAGAGACCATATGTGGCCACTTGTTTGGGAACAGTTACGTGAAATTCCTGTAGAATTCTGACATTAGGCAAGCACGGGAGGCTTGGAGGAGTGTGCAAAGGCAGGCTGTCTCTGGGCTGATGTCTGAGGCTATCAGTTGCAAACTTGAGCAGTATTCTGCCTCTTAAATTTTCAAATTTTCTGGATAGTATGACAATGACCAACTAGTAATTAGTGACTAAATTAAGCTTGAATTAAAAAATATTATGGTTCAGTCATTGAATCAGGGAACTGAGTTGCCCTTTGTCCATCATCTGTGTTCAAGACAGAGACAAAGAATGCATTAAGCACCTCCGCCTTGTCTCTGTTCTTGTTTGTGAGGTGACCATTCCCATCTTGTAAGCCTGAAATGACATCTGTTTTTCCTCTATGGGTTTGTTTCGGGTTTTTTAGAATAGATTTAGTAATCCACTTCTCAATGGACTTTTCCAAGTGTGAGTTTAAGCAGCGTTTTTATATTATTCCTTTTGCTGTTAACCACAGGTAACCTTCCCATGAAATCTATATTCACTGTCACCTCCCAAGTACAAGTGGGGATATACAGTGACGCATTTAATTTTACTTTTATAGCACTGTGGAGAACAATTTGGTATTTTTTGTTTTTACATCTCATGGTCGATTCACATTAGCTGGTAAGGAAAATTTTCTAACCGCAGACGATGGCAACAGTTCAAAAATATTTATTAACTACCTACATCATGTTATACAAAGAGGCGCATCTGATACTGAGATTCCCACTACATCCTGTAGGACACTATTTTTTAAAGACTACACAAATTTAAAAATATTTACAAGTATTATATTTGTAAATGCAAATGTATATGTTAAACAGACAAAATAGGTGGCAGAGCACAGATCGAAAAAGATGACAAGTGAGAGTCTCTGTTAGTAAATATAGATGCCTGAAAAGTACAGGTGCCTAATAGATGTCATCAATAGAGTAATGAAATCTAAACCAGTATTGTTGATTGTTTTTAATAGCATTTGGACTTCCACAGCCATAAAGCAGGTTAGCAGGAAAACCAAGAGCAGATTCTAGAAATAAGAGTCACCTCATCTTCCTCAGACATACGTAACATGCAGCTATTTCTGATCCTTTCTTTATATTCATTGTAGAGAAAGAGAACTTTTTAGGATTCAATCCATCGGATGTATTTAAAATGCCTATTTTAGAGTTAGAGGAATTCTGTTTTGGACTTTGTAGTCTATAGTAGCTAGATTTCTACTGATTATACATGGAGAATGAGGTGACTCAGGTAAAGAGCAGGCTTCTGCATTCATTCAAATGAATTTTCCATCCTAAATCTTTTGACTGAAGGAACTAAAGCTTTTCTCTCTGAACCATGAAATCATTCTGAACAAGAAGATGAAACAAATCTAAGGAACTGTTGTGCATTCCAGAATAATTTTAAATAAACCTTTCCCTCCTCACTTAGTTAAGCCAAATATGTCTGCTTTGCAATTCTGGAGATACCTGATTCAACTGACTGGCCTCTATACTCATCAGCAGTACTGTTCTGTATCCTACTACCCTGTTATTCCAGACAAAGCACAAGATTTCAGACTGGACAATCATATGGCTGCATTATTTACAGTCTTATGTTATCTTATTTGCATATAAAGTACCCCAATAAACCAGTGTCTAGTGAAAGATGTCCCAAAATATCAGACATATACATGGTTTCACTTACTGAATTCTTATAAAAATCCCTTCAACCAGAAAAGAGTTCCAAGGATTCTAACTTGCCATTTGTATTCTTGTTATACTTAAAAACTCTTTATATAATCCATCTAGGTCAGGTTAAATGAATGCCTTGTTGCTACTTAGATGATTATGTGTTGCAATTCATTTAACGTGCTCAACGATTCATGTTTAATTTATTGACTTTACTGCTGTATATGAGTGACCTATGCATGTGAAGCACTTTAAATGCATGCACACTGGCACACACAGCTCTCTGCAGTATTTTGCTTAAGTAATCAGTTAATCAATGTGTTAGAGTTTGAGATACTATGTGACTCCTTATGCCACTGTTTAATTTAATGCTACTTGCAGTAATGAGCCTGTCTGGGTCGACTGGCTGCTTCTCGGGAGCTCCGTGGCTTTAATTCCAGCAATAATGGTTCAAGTTGTGTCCAGTTCTATGATTTGTTACCTAGACCTCTGGCATGAGTCACTGACTTGTCTTTGCATGTCATTGTATTTTTGTGCTGGGAAACTAATTAATGAGTGTCCTTTGTTTACAACTGGAGCTATGAATCTTGCTTCGGTACCTGGCAAGTCCAATGGCATTTGCAAGTAATACCTTTCATAGAAATTATCTTTCTGTATGATAAAGATGCACCTGTATGATTCCCTGAGGTTTCTGCAGTAAAATTTTTTTCATGAATATAAGATGAGTGGAGACTGGTTCAGGGAAATCTGAGCTTTCTTAAAATCCAGATGTTTTGTCAGACCTGTATTTTTTTTGCTACCTTTTGGTCTATTCTGTGTTCTGTTCTTGATAAAGGCATGTGCTTTCAGTTCTCATCATGATACCAAATATTTGCAAGACAGGGAGAAGTATATTATTGAGGAAAAATGCCATTGGCCTGATGAAATCCAAATTAGCAGCAATGTTTTTTACTTTAAGCACATTCCTTTTGTATCGCTAATCCGGAATATTCAAGCTGATGCTTGATATCTGTGATAAGTAAGGGGAAATTGATATGGCATTCTTATCACTCAGTCCCAAATTTTTTTCTTCCCTGTCTGCATGACAAAATTATGTTTTTTACATTCACAAAATCCTGTGATTTTTGTTATGTGCACTTTCCTGGATTTTAAGTAACCCTCATAGTAAGATAATTGAGAAGGAGGACGTCATTGTAATTGACCTTATTTCTGACTTCTTTTGAAGTATCTTAGAAAAAAAAAAAAAAGAATCCAGAAACTAGTTATCTGCCATATTTTGTACGTTCCATGTGCTAAATGTTTAGATTCTCAATGATGAAATATAGTTCCATTTTCTGGCCAAATATTCTCCAAGCAAACATCAATGTGCCTTGTCATGTCAACTGAGATATGTTAGTTCTTATTTCCTATTAACCAATAGACTCCAAATTTCCAAGGAGCAATGGTAATTCCATACACTAATTTACATAACTTAATTAAACTAAATTATACCCTGTAGTGGGACAGAAAATGTTAAAGGCAAAGTAGGTGCTGATTGATTGTAAGCACATCAAAAGCTTTCAAATATAGGCTAGATATAGGCCCAGTAGAAGCATCTGGTAGAAAGACACTAAATCAGAGTTCCATTTTTTTAAAATAAATGCAAGTTTCATGCAAACACCTAAATTGGCCCAATAAACATTTAAAGCTGATCCTAGAGCTATTCTGTACTAGAGGTAAGCTATCAACTTTTTTTAAGAGAAAAAATTGCTGGCATAGCAAACTTCTGCACTGAGTGGTAGTTTATTTCTAGGATCCTCAAAACACTTGTCTAGCATTGGTAAAATGTCATAGTTCCACCATGGGAGTTATGATTTATATCAACTGATATGCCAAGCCTTGACTTGTATTTATTTATAGCCATTTGTTTTAGAAACGCTGTACACATCCTAAAAGCAACATAAGCCCCAAATCAAACACCTACACATAATCCAAGTTTGAAATGGTTCCCTTGTCTTTAGCTGTAATAACTTCAAGAGAAAAAGCAGGCTACCTGGTAGAAGAACCCTATGAGATTAAAAACACCAAACAAAACTCAAATGAAATCAAACTGAAAAAAAAAAATCTCCCAAACCAGAAAGTTCTGTGCCCTAAACATATAACATATTTAAAAGAAGAGAGATTAACAAAGTTAGGGTCACTAATGCTCTTGTGGGATTGAGAATTCCTTCTTGGACGTTGAGGTTAAAATCAGAAGCATTTCCCTGTGAAAGTTGCTTTTGATGCCATTTTGCCATCTTGTTTATTTCTTGCAAGGAAAGAAAGGCTTATGATAACATGTCTCCAGAATATGCCCCTTGCTCATCTTAATGTAGATTTATTGTTGACTGTTAGCATACAAAGTCTTGCTGACTCTCCAGCCATTCTCAAATATGGTTTCTGCACATTTTGGGGCTCCACGTAAATATAAGAAAGAATTTAGGCAAATCTCTAATAAACGCAATAACAGTGATGTAGATACTAGAGTACCTGACTGGGCAAACCCTGTAATTTCTTCAGTATTTTTCCATGCTTTAAGGCCTACAAAATTGAGCTAATCCATAATAACCATAATGAATTTGCACCTACTCTGTGTTGACTGTCATACAAAGACATTAGTCTTTGCATGTGAAGTGTCCTACCTAAAATCTGAAACTAGTGGCTACATTTCTGATGTAATGATTACACCTCTTTTTGACCCTAGCAAAACTTTGGGTAGTCCTAGATGGTAGATTGACGTTCTTAAGGGTCTTCCAAACTAAATGTCTCTATGGTTCTATGATTTTCTCCTCTTTCCACAAGACTGTGAAATATGATGGTTCTGTAATCAATGCTATAACGCCTTGTACCCCATATCCAGATGGTTCCCTAACAAGCAAGCAAGGGCAGAAATCCAGCACCTATCCAGTAACTAGTGTGCTGAATTGCTCCCTGACCATCTGGATAACTTGGTGTTTTGTAATTTCCTGTAGTGTCTCGAGCAAGTTGCTTAGTTAATTGATATTCTATGTTACTTTTGTAAAGTGAAGACAGTAGTTGTAATGATACTGGGAAATAAATACATTACAGATTTTGCGTGTCTCAGCTCCTATGATAATAGAAGCAATATAATTTCCATAGAGGTTTGATTTTTGCTTCATTTTGTAATGTGATTTACAACGAATCCATGACTGAAACTCATCTTTAGAAATATCTTTGAAGCATATAGTGCCAGTTTTTCTGCCAGCTCTTGTAAGAATCCTAGGTTAGTTACATTCTGCCTGCATTGCAGTTAATAGAGAGTTTATTGTCTTAAATGCATCTTCTCTGGCAAAAAGGCTTCCAGTCTGAGTTTCCTGGCAGCAGCCTGCTGATTTCAGAAGTGATAGATTTCTACTGGTGGCAGAGATGCTCCTCTAATTGCCTTTTTTGATACTGTCGATATATATATTACATGTAGCTGTTAAATTGCTCACCAACTTTCAGTAATATATATCCTGTGAGATGTCACTTTCATTTCATGCTACACAGCTTTTCTTTCTTCCTTGAACTCTGCACAATAGATTCGTTCCCTGCCCGTCTCCGTGTGCTGAGGTTGTGTGATCAGAACAACAGTAGATGCAATCAAACTCACAATTAGACTGTGATTCGCATTATGTAAAAGATTCATCATGCCAATTGATGTGAAATGACGTGTGGTCTCTAGGCAGTGATTGCACACGGCTTTATCTCTCCACACTCTGAACCCTGCACTTACCGTGGTTCAGCAAAGCTTAGTTGTAATCATTTTTGGACTAATGCTTTTTCATGATTTCATTATGAAGAGTATAACAATGAGGCCTTTTTCTGCTACTTCTTTTAAATGCCAGAGTGTGCTGATTACTCAGTTAATATCCTGCATGCAGTTGCCCTTTTGGGTGGAAATGCTATGAGACTAGTGCCTTTAACCATTTCTGAATTAGGTGTTTTACTGGAGATAAATGAAATTTTTTTATTCTTTATCCTGACATTCCTCTTTCCTTTCTTCACCCACTGGGTCAACCACCTGGAATCAAGTACATATGGGCAGGAGTTCGATTCAAAAAATATGCACTTTTGCAATTTCTAAAATAAAAAATGATCTTAGATAACTCTTATAAACATCAATTTTCTGGAAGAGTGACTCCTAAACATAGTATACACCTTTATGTAGTTTATTGTAGATATTGAAAGTTAGACTCTTTGTATGGATAGCTGAAAAAAATGGCAAGTGTCATGCCAGGCCTCTCACCCGAGCAATGAGTGATTGAGGGGGGAGGGTGCATTTCAAAAGCAAGGTGTGGAGGAAAAGCAAAACTCCTCATAATGGCTCCTGATTGGAAGCTGCAGTGACTGCATGGACAAGGTCTTTCCAGCCCTGAATTCTAAGTAGAAGTGGATTTGTCTTAAATGCCTGTGAATGACAAGGAATACATAGATGCTAATATGCATGACTAAACTCTCTTACAAAGAACTGAGTGTGACTGAGTGGCACTCATTTTTCATTTGTGAATAACTTATCTAGATGAAAAATCAGTTGAGATATGCATATCAAAATAAAAAGTCAGAAATATGTAAATTGTTGTGTCTTTGCTCAATAATTGAAAACATCCATTTTCAGAACTGTAAAAAATTAATCTTTGGTTATTTTGGAATTCACATTATGTACTCGTTCATTCAGTGGGAAATGCAGATGATTAAGAATCAGGCTTTAGCTCTAGTCATTGACTTCTGATAGAATACTTTGAATCTATTTGTGTTCAAAGGTCTTTTAATTAACTGCTTTTTCTGCAGGATCAAAAAGAACTGGAGCCAAAACTCACTGAAAGCAGATCAGATAAAGCTTAAAAAAAAATGTTCTGTAGTTGGAAATCCCATTTTGCTATTCACACGCATGCTGTAGCACTGAAGTTATATTCTCCAAGTAGAGTTATGACCCATGAAAGATATTCTGAAATCTTCCTCAAGACCACAAGGGACTTTGCTGTTGTTATTGTTTCTAACACTGCTGAAAACTGTTTTCAGCTGCGGTAAATATGGAGGACATTCTAAAACTATAATGCAGATGAACTTTCCACAAGAGAAAGCTGTAGCTGGATTTGTTGCGGTTTTTTCCATGATGCAAATCACATGTTTCTATAGACCAAATATATTACACCAGATTAAAACATCTATCTGATGAAGGTGTGGATTCCATTCCATGTTCTTCCAATTTGATTCCAGTTTGTGAGCACTACTAGTCAAGCCTCTTAAATGGTGGCACACCAAAGATGTCTTTATACGTAGCCACTCTGAAATCTTTCATTCATAGAAGCAGTGCATGTACTATAACCTAAATAGATCAATGAAGAAAAGTCAAATCATCTCATCCATCTTAAGAAAAATTGTTGACTCAGTTGTTAAAGCTCCTACCTAAAATAGGTTATCTCTATACGTTGATATTTTGTTTTATATAATCTAGGGATGTAAATTTTCTTATCAAAGACAATAGACTTCGTATTGCCTGAATTTTGACCCCTTATTACATGGAGTGGAGGAGAGAAAGTCTTATGATCCAATTCAGAAAACCACTTGGACACATGCTCAACTTAAACATTAAGCATTAAATACAACTATTGAAATTTGTGAAAATATCTAGTAATAAGCACTGAAATATTTTGTTTATTTGGATAAGGAGCACAAAGAAGGGGAATAGAAAGATAAAATGAATAATTTTGGAGAACTTTGCTGGTGTCTGGAGAGTCATTCTCAGAAACAATCCCCAGTATTTCCATGATACAGATCTCTGGTTTAGCCTCATCAGTGCTGCACAATGCCACATAAAGTATCTGTTATTATATCTGCTGCTGTGACTATAAAGTAGCAAAACTTCATAAACTCAATGCTTTTCTCAGGCTTTTGTGTTTCCTTTTACAATGCTGATTTTCAGTAAGGGGAGGGGGGAATAAGGTAACTTCTGACATAGACTCTGAACATCTAGCACTTTTAGATATTTCTCTAGTAATATTTAAATGGTCAAAATCTGTCCCAAAGGCCATTTACAAGAAAACATTGAGCTGGCTGTTTGATTTTGATAGATGTATTTTTTTGTCTAAATGAGCTTGATGTTCATTATAATAGAAACATATGTTGTTGAGGGTCACGTGCCAACTCTCCTGTATTGGTCCTTATAGAACACCAGAACTCTGGCTATGTTCAGCTTGCTTTTTCCAGCTAAGATTGTAGATGCTGATTTTGCCCTTCTGCTCACCAAGCAATAGACATATTCAGTTATACCTATAAATAGCTAGAGCCTTTATGCACCTGTAATTTATTTCTTAAGTCTACATTTGGAAATCGATATTAGAGAGTAATATTTAGATGTAAACACATAACATCAATTATCACATTCCCATCTCTATTTACCTGTAATTTCCCCTTTCTTCTCTCTCCGTCGATTCTTAGTGTTTCACCATCATTTTGCAAGGGCCAGTCTTTGCATACATACCAAGAGATGAACTTTTCTTGAGATTCCTTCAGGGAGAATTTAGAGATATAAATTTAAAAACTTAATTTTACTTCAAGAAATGCTGCAATTTTCTAAGGGTCTGCATAGTAGAATAATGCCTTCAGAGGATATTTTCACCAAACTTTGCCTCTAACCCCAGCATGTGAAATACTGGTGAAGTCAGTGAAGCACTTCAAAGAGTATCATCTGGTGGCATGGGAATCCCTGGGGAGTCACAGTTGACTCCAAACAGCACCTCTAGAAACAAAATGGATCTTAGTGACACTTCTTGAACTTGTAGTATATTCTCTGGCAGCAGGAGTTTCAGGATTTGTGCCATGGCCCTGAGTGCCATCATTTACTCTTTCATGTTCAGAGCTCTTCTTGTTTTTCATTGAACTATTTAAATGACTTGGAGGTTTAGTCGGACATTTTAAAATGCATAAATAATTAACATTCCTTATGCTCTAACTAGCTCTAGTGCCTCATGTAATAGTATTAATGGAAACAGAGACAAAGAAAGTACTATAATATGACAGCAGGTAAAATATAAAACAAAAACAAAGAAGGAAAAATGAAATAAATTAAGGAAAATGAATGGAAAAAGGTAGAAAGAAATTCTAATTCTAATTGATTGCTTGAGGCAACTTTGGTAGCTTTGCAAAATCCTGGCAGAGCCTTGTTAGTATAGAAGAGCTTCATAGAAGTGCATTTTGTAACTGCTGCACCCAGATGAGTTGCAGCAATCCGTACAAAAGTGTTGAGATTCATGTGAGATTTCCACATTCTACATCTTAAGGCTGAAATATTTATATCTTCAGAATTTTTTTGGTAAGTGTTAAAATATTTCTCCCAAATTAGTCTACTACTTTCAGAAGTGAGATGAAATTTTGTATACAGAAAATAGCAGGATTTTTTCCTCAAAAGTATCTTGATGCTACTTATGAAAAAAACCAAACAACACAAACAAAATAAAAAAGAAAAAAAGCCTGCACAAAATGCCTCAAAGAAGGAAAATACCCTAAACTCATACAGCTAGAATGAGAGAAATTGGTCTACCATCTTATAGTTTTTATAATGTTAAATGAAGAGAGAGAATATTAGCTTTATTTTTTCAAAGTGTTACTATAACGCATTACTCATACATTTTTCTCTGAAATAAAGTAGGTCATAAATATATTTCCCTTGTGCTAGTGCAATTCCTGAGTGTGATGAGTGAATGAAAGTAAGAGGGAGGCATTTGGAGAGGAGGGTTCCTTTTGATTTGTGGGCACAACATCACAAATCTGTCTGTGTTGTATGCTTTATTCTGAACAGTGTCTGAGCACTGAAATAAACTACATAAGCATTTGAAAACAGCATGTAACAATGTGATTACTGGAGTTGCAAACTGGGTGTTCTGCAGACTGCCAAGGATTAGAAAACCCTAACAAGCAAACAGAATCCAAATATTGTTGTTAATGAACAACTCGAAATCTTAAACATTGGCTGTGTATCGCTCTCACTTCGTTATTTTTTTTTTGTAATCTATAGTTCATTTGCTCCTACTCCAAAATTAGTCATCTCACAACCTTTATGTTTAATTTGATGAATTTCTAGCGTGTCTTAAATTGGATCATACACTTAGACTAAATTTTGAAACCAAATCCACACCAATGCTGGTTTGCTCACTTTAGACTTATTTTTATATACAGTTTTGCATGTCTAACCAATGGCAATTTCTGCTGTAGGTATGCAGAACTGCTAGTCTGAGCTGTGCACAAATAGCTAATCAACGGTACAGAAAGGGCAGAGTACAACGTGGACACTTCCTCTGAATCCAATCTCTGAAAGGAGTGAGAGGGATATTATTTCTAAAAAATAAACAGTATTTTCTCTCAAAATACTAGTATGTTTTCTTATGTGTATAGCTAGACTTAGCCTTTAAGGGAGAGAGATATTTTGAAACTTGCTTTAAGGGCTATGGTAAAAGACCTTTCAAGAATGTTGTTTCTGTCTTTTAGCTCGTCTGTATGAACTCACGCACTTGCTGCAGGTTATGTCTCTAAAAGTGCTGGAAGAATGAGTATGTCTGTTGTGCCTCAGGACATTTCCACTCTGACATCTCAGTGTAGCACGTTGGTCAAGGTGGGATTGAACAAAGGCTTCTGACTTTATGTGAGAGCTCCTGCAGCTCAGACTCCTATTTTCTTTTGTCGACTCTGCAATTAGGGTAGTGTCCTTCAGGGTAGCTTTGTAACAGACATAGGCGGTGCTTTCTTAAACTGTTGCAACAAGAGTTACTAAAATTCATCATCCATGGTATTAAATATTAATTATATACATATACACACAGAGATATGTACACAGAGCTAAATCATCCCTTGTGTAATGTTGTATATTTAAAAGACCAAGAAATATTGTTGGTTTTCTGTTTCTAGTAAATCAACATCTCTCTTAGACAGATATTTTGTGTGTTGTAATGGAATCAAATATTTTTCTAGTAGGATTTTTTAAATTTCATTCAGATATCCCTTTGCATGAAAGAATTTAGACTGATGTTCTGCCAATTTTGCATATATATATATATATATATATACAGAACTTCTGTAGATAAATCAGTCAGGTGGTTCAAAAAAATGTGTCAACTTATGACTAAACATTATTGTGTATAATAATACTTATTACTCTGTGTGTGCCTGCCATGGATACAGATGTTTTTAAGGAAAAAACCTCTAAATAAGAATATGATATAAATTGCAGCTAGATTGTATATGACTTTCTGATATCTTTGTCTGTTTTATTTTTTCTTCAAAACAATTATTTTCAGAACAATTAAGTTCGTTTAATTATGTTAGTAAAATATTTTCATGTTACTGTCTATACTGAATTGTTTTGGAGAGGAATATTATATAATAAATGTTATGAAAAAATATAAAAACTTTATAAACAAGAGGGATGAAAGAGTTTTTCTTCTTTTCCTTGTTTAATAAGAATTGTACCACATAATTAAAACAAAATTGATAATAGCAAATTTGTTATTATTACTGCCTTCTACATAGCTCAGACATTTACTGCTTTCTCAGTTCTTTTATCTACTTGAAGAACAGTTTAAATTTTTCTTTTTTAAAAAATAGTTTCATCATGATATGATACTGCACAACATCAAAACCACTTTTTTATTGATTTGCTTTTAACTAATGAGTCATTTAATATTTTTCCATTATTTTACATTTTTATTTGAAAATGTTAGATTTTTTTTAAGTCTTTGATTAAATGAGAGGCTGATAAAACTGCTGACAGATAAGCAAAAGGAAGATAAGACCCGCTACTGAGTCTTGACAATGCTGTTCTGGTTCTGTCACTCCCTCCAAGTTCTCTGGCTTTGCCAGTCCTGGATCTCCCTTAACCTAACCAATTCTGATTGCATGGAGGAATCTCTTGCAATAAATCAATATACAGATGAGTATTTATAGGCATTTAATTGTTACAGTGACAATTCGTCATTCAATTTTTAATGCTGTGTTATGATGTGTCAACATATACGAGATTGACAGGATTTTTGAAGTCTGAGCCTGCCCTGTATAGTAGTATGCTGTTATAGTCAGTTATTTTCCCTAAATAAACTTCCCTAGGAAGCAGCTAGTTGATGATTTCTTGACAATGTCACACAAAGAGGAAGTTCCTTCTCCAGTGTGTCCCCCTTGACATTTCCATTTCATGATATGGCTGTTGCACCTGAATAAGTAAAACTGTGTATGCTGTTTGCGAGTGTTCTTGACTCAGAATGGTTGAGCCCCCCTGATGCTGTGTAGTGCCATGGTCACAACAATCCACACCTCTCCCAAAGCTTCATTCCAGGGCATAGATAATACCATTCAGGTACACTAAACTCCATTGAACAACTGAGAGTCCATATTATTAATTCACAAAGGGACTATATTAGAAGTGCATAGGTGGGAATTTACCACTGAAACAGGATTAAATAGATCTTCCAAGCCCTCTTCATAAAATAGGTCATCAAACAGTGAGTCTGGGGACAAAATCTGAGTAGTTTGAGAAATAAGGATTGAGGAAGGAAGAAAGGAAAAGAAAGGACAAGGAGTTACAATTTAATCCAGTCATCCTAAAAGTTGGTCATAGTCCTCTGTCAGTCACAGGAGCAATAAAAGTAGAGGATTTTAACCCTGACAATTAATTAATTTTTTACAAGCTCAAAGAAACAGTTATCATGAACATTAGTGCATTAAATGTCTGTTTTCCTTCAAAATATTTTTTTTTCCAGAACAGTTCATTTAATGAACTACTTGGTGTTCAAATATCAGATTACAGAAAGCTTTACTTTATTCACAAGACAGGCTGGGTAACAGGGCTCTGATTTTGATACCATTTTCTACTTGTTCACAGTATCACAGTATTAACAAGGTTGAAGAGACCTTTGACATCATCAAGTCCAACTTACAACCCGACACCAACCCGTCATCTAAACCATGACACTAAGTGCCTCATCCAGTCTTCTCTTAAATACCTTCAGGGACAGTGACTCCATGACCTCCCTGGGCAATGGCCAATCATCCTTTCAGTGAAAAATCTTTTCCTAATATCGAGCCTAAACCTCCCCTGATGGAGCTGAAGATTGTCCTCCTATTCTGTCACCAGCTGCCTGAGAGGAGAGACCAACCCCTGCCTGACTACAACCTCCTTTCAGGTAGTTGTAGAGAGCAATAATGTCTCACTTGAGCCTTCTCTTCACCAGGCTGAACAACCCCAGCTCCCTCAGTCGCTCCTCATAGGGCTAGTGCTCCAGCCCCTTCACCATTCTTGTTGTCCTTCTTTGGACACATTTCAGCAGCTCAACATCTTCCTTAAACTGATGGGCCCAGAACTGGACACAGTCCTCAAGATGTGGTCTAACCAGAGTGCAGAGGAAGAATAACTTCCCTGGTCCTACTGGCCACACTATTCTTGATGCAGGCCAGAATTCCATTGGCCTTCTTGGCCCCTGGCACACTGCTGGCTCATGTTATGTTTCTATCTACCAGTACTCCCAAGTCCCCTTCTGGCTGGCCACTCTCCAGCCACTCCATCCCTAGCCTATAACTCTGCATGGGGTTATTGTGGCCAAAGTGTAGAACGCAGCATTTGGACTTGTTAAATCTCATCCTATTGGAATCAGCCCATCTCTCCAGTCTGTCAAGGCCCCTCTGAAGGGCCCTCCTTGTTATCATCTGCAAACTTGGTAATGGTAGACTCAGTTCCCTCGTCCAGATCATGAATAAAGATATTAAACAACACTGGGCCCAACACTGATCCTTGGAGGACACCACTAGTGACAGGTCACCAACTGGATGTGATACCATTCACCACCATTCTCGGGTCTCGGCCATCCAACCAGTTCCTAGCACAGTTCATGTCCAAGACATGAGCTGAGAGCTTCTCCGGGAGTTTACTGTTGGAAATAGTGTCAAAGGCTTTACTTAAGTCTGGGTATACTACATCCACAGCCCTTCCTTCATCTACCAGGCAAGTCACTTGGTCATAAAAGGACATCAGGATTGTCAGGCAGGATCCAGCCCTCCTAAATCTATGCTGGCTGGGCCTAATCTCCTGGTCATCCTGCAGGTGTTGCATAATTGCACCCGGGATTACCTGCTCCATAATTTTACCTGGAACCCAGGTCAGGCTGACAGGTTTGTAATTTCCCAGATCCTCCTTCTGCCCCTTCTTGCGGATGGGCATCACATTGGCCAACTTCCAGTCATCCAGGACCTCATGATAGTAAGACATTGTCAGGACAGCTAAGATAAAGATTGTAAACTATCTAGTTCAAATGGAGTAAGAGCATTTGCAAAATATTAATTTTAGATATTTTTCTTAGCATGGTCCCTGTCCCAGATTCCTTACTGACAGAGTTTTGTCAGCTAGGACCATGGAATAAATTGAATTGTTGGTTAATATCCATCCAAAAAACCAAAGCTTATACCTGATATGAAGAGAATTGAAGTCCATCTACCTCATTGTTAATAAAGACAGTATAACCTAATGCTGAAAGACTTTAAAACTAGCAACCTTCATCCTACTGATGCTTTTTGTCCTAGTGATATCTCTTGAACAAAAATACTTTTATTGTATGTTCTGTTTAGATGCATGAGTCAGCAAGGTTGCACAAGGTAGTTTAATGCAAAGTAGGTATCCCTGGTGAAATCCATCTGACACCTTTGATCATAATTCCACATCTTTCAAGTGGAAATTTAAGCCAGGGGTCTATGAAATACAAGGTGTTGTAGTTTCCCTCTCCAGCAAGAAGTGACAGTATTTGTAAGCGTTGCAATGGTTTAGCAGTTTACTGGCTTTACACTTCAAAGGGTGCCATGTTAGTGTATTTTTGGTTCTGCACCTGGTATATGCTACCCAAAAATACACATTTTGCACCTGATGGCTGAATAATCGGGAAACAAAACATGTGAATGGAGAAGGTTTGCTTAGATTTTCATTGCAATAGTGAAAAGGATATAGTGGTGTTGCAGTAGCTTGACACACTTCCCAAGAAGTAATTTTTATCTGATTCTTACAAATAATTTTTTCAAACTATTGTGATCTGATAAATTCTCCAGATTAGGATTTTTTTTCTCCTTTTTTCTTTTTTCTTTTTTTTTAACCCTTCTTCACTAGACAGATACATCAACAAACAGTAGGAGGACTGACTCATCTCCACTGATGATAGCATGCAGGATAATTTTGCCACTTTCTTCTTTGACTCTAAAAGACATTTGAAAAAAGAGTGGCATTAATTTAAATAGATTTCCTATAAACAGGATTTACTAAAAAATAAAATCCTCGCTTTTATCTCAACTTTAAAAAGTACAGGAAAGGAAAAGCCTACTATGGTGTTCTAGCATTTTAAAATGTTATGGAAGAATGAAAATATTCTTTTAGTAAAAGGAACGTATTTGGGGAAATGTATTTGCAGTGAAGAATTTTTACCTCTGTGCACATCACTGCTTTCTAAGGCTGTCAAGGAAAAATAATACTTTTTGCTACTTCCTGCTCTTTTATAGCTAAACCCTCATCTAACCTTGACCAGGGTCATGGCATAGAATGAATTGATAAGACATACTTCATTTAGGATTAAATAACGGGACTGACAGAGCCTAGAGGTTCTTGCAATCCTAATAGAGAGTTTATCAGCTCTCTTTTGGAGGAAAAACAATATGACTTGGATTAGTTGCTTCTTATAAACCTGTTAAAGCCTGATTCTAATTTTTTTTTACCACTCAATGTGAACAAAACCATTCTAAACACTTTTTATAATGCAATTTTGTGCACATTATTTCAAAAATATATTACTCTTAGCCATAAATAATCATTTCCTCTCTCTTGCCTTTTCTCTGTCTCTGACTGTGTCTTGTTTTATTTTGCAAGACTTCCTTTGGTTTGCACGTATGTTTTGGTAACACACATGTAGCTGTGTGTTACAGTCTAGCCTAAATGTTCAAATGTAGATTAAAAAAAAGGAAGGACCTGTCTTGGACGTTAACATTGCTTCCAAATTCTAGACAACTATGTATGCAATTTTTCCTTGCATGTCCTTGCTGTAGCAAGTAGTTTCTGTGTTTCATTATATGGTGGAGGTGACTTGTGAGCCTCCAGTCTAAAAGTCTTGACTGAGAATTTTCTCAGATCTTAGGAGATAAAAGATGTCATTTGTTCGCTGGATAGCTAAAACTGATGCTTTTCTTCAGATACAGAATTAACTATCCTTTTTCCATCTGAGGTGTAAAAGTTGAAGTGTTATGCAACTATTTCTCCAAGATAGTTTTAATTGGCATTCATGGTAGGAGATAGCAGCATACCAACACCCAGAGCCAGGAGAATACAGCATTATCATATATATTAATTTTGACTTTTTTGCACTACACACTATATGATGATTTTAAGAGATATATTATGAACTGTAGCACCTATTTTATAAGCATTGCACCCATTAATCAATATAATAAAACTCAATTATCCACTGTAAATGCCTATGAACAGGTTGGTTTTTTGNTTGTTTTTTTTTTTTTTTTTTTTTTTTTTTAAAGCAAGCAGTCTTAGAGCTACTTGTGCCCTTATCCATTATTTAGATTGCAATTTCAATACATGGCAGTGAAACTGTTCTCTAGCAATCTGTGAAATTAAGAATGTGTTTTTCCTGGTGGACTTTTCAGGAGATAGATGTAAATCCTATTGAGCTCATTAGGAACACTTTCTTTGCTCTTAGTTAGGGTAGAACTGCAACATGAAAGAATATGCTGTTATAGAAGGAACTACCTCTATAATGTGATTGCAATAAACTGTAATATAATATTTATTTTTGTGATTCTCATGATTTTATTATAAATATCATAGCCTTACCACAGATACCTTTTACAACATCGAATAAATCATTCAAATTACATACCTTTTTCCCTTGGTAAAATGGAGAAAATGCTTCCTTTGTCCCACATTTATAACATCTTGTATATTAATGTTTCACATTCTTCAAGTGTTTGTACAGGACCTAGAACAATGGAGCTTCACTGATAATTGTGTCTTCCACATACATTCATGACTGAAAAATATAGGAGAAGCAACATTTCTGTTCTCTAGCCTAGATGGCATTTCATAGAGTAACTCCCTTTCTTACATGCCTATCATATAAGTGAAAATGATGAGCCTTTCCAAATACTTACAGCTTTCAGTAGGGTAGCTCTGCTAAGACCTTTACAAGTCCTTCCACAGACAATGTATCTCCTTTATTTAATTTTCCAGACATGTACATTCTATGGTGATGAATTCATAACCAAGATTAAATGACTTGAGCTTGAGTGAATAAAATCACAGTTCTGCCTTCCCTAGGAACTCCAGAGCTTCCAGGATTTCTGCATACTCAGTTTTCATCAATTCTAATATTACAGTTTCTGTTAATGCAGTTTTGCTGACCACTTCCAAAAGAACTTGATCACTCACTTTTTTTCTGTCATGGTATTTTTCACACAATTGAGCTTGATAACATAAAGTAAACCTTTCGTGCCTTTTCCTTTTTCTGCTGGCCTACAAATATATTAGATGAGCATGCAGGACATAGATTGCAGTTGATCTGTCCTCTCATAGATCTTACAGTGTAATCTTTGCAATATAAACATGGAAATAATATGCTGATGGGTAATTCTCTGTTAGGATGAATTTAACAATGTGTTTTGGCTGATCTAACAGCTCACTCCTTTACCAGAGCCTGGCTCCTGCCCACTCCTCTACTCATAGGCATAGGCTTCCACTTCTTCTCTTGCACCATTCCTGGCACTTGTGAGGCGCCTAGAGGAGCTGAGTCTGCACATTAAACCAGTGGAGAAACACATGAAAACTTAAAAAGTCATAATTTTGGGATAATTCCTTAGTAAGAAAGCAGGCAAATTATTGTGCTAAGGAGTGGCAGGTTATTAGATCACCTCAATAATACGATGAATCTTTGCAACGGATACAATGGATACTTTAAGGTATCCTGATACAGATTTTCTTCACTATTTTTCAGGGGAGAATAGAGGTGACATCCTGTCCCACAGTAGGTACTTATGTCTGCAACACTAAAACTATTATCTTCAGTTTATCAAGCTGGAACATGTGAATGTGAGTAAAATACATGTTTTGCTTTCTCTCAGTATCTTGTAGGTTAAAAGTTTTACATATATCAATGTAATAACTTTAACAGTTCTTTTTGGAACAGGTATGAGGTAAGATAAAAAGGAAATGATTTCTTTCACTCTTGAATTAGATTTAATTTTTTCAGATATTTATTGTTTATTATTTTTCACGAATATAACCAGTTCCTAATTCAACAATAATTGGCAATATGTTTTAAGTTTCTGTTGCTCACAAGGGTCTAGTGATATTTAGTTATCTGTTTATGATGTTTTCCAAGAGAAAAAAAAAATTAGGCAGCAGCTTGCATGCTTTATAAAATAGGGCCTACCCACCACAATCAAGTATAAGCAATACACTGATTGTTTCCCTTAAAGAAAGCTTTGCTAGACACTGAAATGTAGTTTTAGTCAGAGTTCAAAAATATTCACCCTTCTAATCTTGCTATGTAAAATTCTTTCTCAGTGACCTTTCAATTAGTGATGAAAGCTGAAGTGGTTTATGAGTCAGTGAGAATGAAAAAAGAAATGATGGCAAATTTGCTCTGATATTTTAAATCTTAAAAGGAGTACTAACTTTTAAAGCTAATTCATTGATGATTTTAGTTGACATTTTACTAAAAATCCCTTGACATTCTCCAGTTTTGACCAGTGTTTCTGAGCCATGTGAACAAGCAAATGGGATGAATACTGATAGGTAATCTAATACCCGAAATGTTAAAAATACCACGTTTTTCTAATTCTTATGAAACAGAAAACAAGATATATGGAGTATAAAATGAAAAGAGTAAAACTCTGTGTCTCTAGGCAGGTTTCTCCCTGTTTAGCTGGAAAGAACTCACATTGTGTTTTGTTTGTTTTCTTGAGGAAGCCAAACCTAAAGAAGACGTTATTCTATTGATTAAGATTTATTTGTGTGTGTACAAAGCTCCTAATTTTTTAAAAAGTAATTTTATTTGTGTATTTTATTTATAAAAAGTTAAAAAAGTTGGAAAAAAGGATCTTTGCTATCTTTAGAGTCAGGGAAAATGTTGTCGAAGAATTGTAATGCTTTGTATTTCCATCAGAGGGTACTATAAACATGCCTAAAACTTACTATTCTGTCTTCATCTGCAAGGAAGTGAATGTTTCTTTCAGTTTGGAATTTCCAGATAATTTTGAGTGTTTAGAAATTGTATGTGCCATCAGATATATTTGCCTTGCTGAAATCATGAGTATTTTATGTACCCTCATTAAAAACATTGGAAAACAAGTTTAGCTAATGTTCTGTTTTCCTTGTAAATATTCACTGGATATTCCATTTTATCTTCTGTATATAAAATGCTAATGTGGAAGGAGGCAAAAACAGTTCCTTATGTAACAAACGTCCTACACATCTTGACAGTCAAAATATACTTTCTCTGCAGGTACAGAAAAAATTCTCAGCAGAGACAGAGCTTGAGAACCTGAAGTGCTGTACTCAATGTGTCTTGTGCAAACAGGTTTTACAGCAAAGAGCAACCACCTGCCAGCAGCTGGCTGCTCTTGAGACTCATGCTATACGGGATGTGAACTGCTGGCCACAGTCTGCTGCTCCTGTGCCGGCACTCCTTGGAGTAGGTGCTCTGGTGGCTTCCAGGGTTTTTTGGGGTCAATCACCTGGATTGCTCGCCTTTGTACTTATTTTCACATTATTTTCACAATGGCTTTGTATTCATGTGACTCCTTGAGGCCAAGTGCTTCTCCATGAGGACAGTGGCCTTTTGTACATCAAAGAGAGTATGGGTGTGTAAGAAGGATAGATTTAATATTTTTTTCTCTTTGATGAAAAACTTGTTTCTGTTTACACTTTTGTCATCCAGGCACAAAGGAGCAGTGGTGCCACAGACAGCCTGAAGTGTCCACAAATAAGAAGAAAGGAGAATGAACTGACAAGGAGAAGTGTCTTGGCAGGGCATGTTCCAGCCCAGCCAGGAGCAGAGTGGCTGGTGGGCTGTGGGAGCAACCCTTGGCATCGGGCATCTCCTTTGGGACAGAGCTAGGACCACCCAAGCTGGGACATCACCCTGCAGGTGGGCTGAACTTGGCAGGGCCTATTTCCAGGCAAGGTAGGGCTGTGGGAGGTTCAGACCCATGACAGGCACTACGCTCTGAGCAGCTGGTATGGATCTTGAGCAATGGCAAGGTGGGAAAGGTCATGGAGCGCTGGACAGGGACAGGGAGACGAATCAGTTCCCTCAGCCCTGACAATCAACAGCCAAGAAACTCATAGTTTCTGATACAGAAAGGGTGGAGCCAAAACAAGCTGGTAGCTTGAGGAAGTGTATTTGAGATGGCCAAAGCAGATACAAACTCAGACCTGCAAACATCTCCAGCCTTCCTCCTCTTCTCCTTGGCCAGCACGCTCCATTCTGGCTGGGTTCTGTTGGCAGCTTGCACACAGGCAGTTGCTTGGTAATAAATTAAATGCAATTTTAAAGCCCAAGATTAGAACACATAACCACATGAGTGTTTGTGTGGTAAGAGCTCAGTATGTTTATTTAGAGCTGTTAATAGGATAATGTTTACTTTTCTTCAGAAGAACATGGGTATAGTAATTTGTCCATAGTATTATAACTTTGTAGCAAAACAGGTACTGTTCATTGTTTGATGATGAGCATAACATGAGCACAAACTCTGGATTTATGTGATCTGTCAAGTTGAACAGGAAGAGTCTTCTTCTGACCCTCAGCTGAAATAAAATCTGCACCTAGATGTTATTTTTAAGAAAAACACCCCAGTACTGAAAAAATTGTCTGTATATCAGACCTTCAGATTGCAACACAAATATTCTAACAACATTGTACTCTGATAATAGAATCATAAAATCATAAAATATGCTGAGTTGGTAGGGACTCATCAGAATCATTGAGTCCAACTCTCGGCCCTATGCAGGACACCCCAAGAATCACACCACTGCAGCTGGGACCATTTATAGGGTAAGATGGTTTTTAGCATATGGATAGTGAAATTGGCACAACTGTTTGCATGCTTCGTGAAAAACACTAAACTTCTTCGATGGGATATGGAAAGCTAATTCAATCAGACAAGAAATACATCAGCAGGAAGTAGTGATTCAATCTTATTTTGTTTGCATTTTAAAATCATACATTCAGTTCTTGTTTGCATTAGGCCGATGTACACTACATGTGGTTTATGTGCAAGCACCCCAAGAAGGTTATATCATCTCCTTTAAAACTAAAGCTCTACAGGTGATATAAGGGGAGGTTTATTTTGGAAACCACTTTTGTACATATACAGCCACCATGAATATGGGAGAGGGGCTCTGAAGTAAGCTTGGCCTTATATCCCCTGGATGCTTCTCACTTCCTGTATACTTGAGTACTGAAGTAGAGGACAGCCTGCCTCCATACACCAATTTGTCACCTGTGTCTCAACATTGTACTCCTCCCTCATTTTCTGAAACTGCATGCACATTTTTCTTCTAAGCCAGCTGTCTTCTTATATCCTCAGAAACCTGTACTAATTTCATAGAAGGTAGTTTATGAGCTGTAGACTGTCTGCATGAAAATGCAATATAGTATTGATTGTAAATATTACCCTGATACTGAGATGATGAAATAAAATTATTCCAATCATCTTTATACTTCCAGTTCAACAGAATATATACACAGTAATATTCTAATAATAGTAGCAATATGGATTATAGACTCCATAGACATTAACTTTATGCTTCTGACTAATTTTTATTAGTTTTTACTTATTTGTGTTTTTATTATTATATTTTTAAGTTACCTTGACTCCTCAAAATTTTGTTTCGCCTGGAATTCTGGTAGTTGTGATTTGGTTCATTTCTTGTTGACTATGAAATTTCATATACGTTCCTGTCCAGGAAGTGAACCTTGGTGACTAGCTTTCATTTTGATAGCTTGGTGCTCAAGTGTCAGTAGATGTATCCCATCCAAAAAGTGTAGGTTTTAATCCAATGCTGTAAATCATAACAGAGTGATTTTGAAAAAACACATCACAGAATAGCTGAGGTTGACAGAGTCCTCACGAGATTGTTAGTCCAGTGCCCTAGCTCAAGGCAAGGTCAGCTGGAGTGGGTTGCTCAGGACCTTATCTGAATAGATTTTGAGTATCTCCAGGGTTAAGGGCTCCAGAACATCTCTGAGAATGCAGGCTACAGAACTTGATTACTTTTACAGCAAAAAAATTTTCTTGTTTTTAAATGTAATTTCCTACATTTCAGGAAATACATTTAGAAGTAGAAATCTTAAGGAAGAGCTGAACAAATCTTAAACTAGTTTACTAATTGGAAAAATAGCACTACATCTTTCGAATGTTATCTTATTCCTATATAATTTTGTGAATAAACATTAAAACGAGTCTTTTAATTGATATGCAGAATCAATGTCCATTAAAACAAAAAATGAGTCATACAGAGGTAGCTGTAAATTTTTAGAATTCTTATAAAGAAAAACTTTATCCATTTTTGGTAAAAGTTTGTTAATTCCTTAGGTTGAATTTTTAAGATGACACACATGCAGGACTAAGAAGTGCTTTAAGTTCAAATTGTTCTATATTGTACTTCACACAAAATCACTGAATCACAGAATATGCTGAGTTGGAAGGGATCCACAAGGATCATCGAGTCCAAATCCTAGCCCCTCACAGGACCATTCCCAAGAGTCAGATTCTATGCCTGAGAATATCATACAAACATCTTGTCAGGCTTGGTGCTGTGATCACTTCCCTGAGGAGCCAGTTCCAGTTCCTAATCACCCTCTGAGTAAAGAACTTTCTTCTAGTATGTAACCTAAACCTCCCCTAACACAGCTTCAGGTCATTCCCTTTGGTTCTGTCACTTGCTACTACAGAGAAGAGAGCAGGGCCTGACCCTCCTCATCCCTTCACGAAGAAGTTGTAACTGCGATGAGGTCTCCCCTCTGTCTCCTGTTCTCTAAGCTGAACAGACCCAGTGACAGCTGCTCCTCACACGTCTTCCTCTCAAGACCCTTCACCATTTTCATTGCCCTCCTTTAGATGCCCTCTTATATTATGGTGCCCAAAACTGCCACAATATTGCAGATGAGGCCACCCCAGTCCAGAGCAGAGTGGGACAATCACTTCCCCTTGACCGGCTGGTGATGCTTTTTGCGTGATGCCCCCATGACATATTTGTCCCTTCTGGCTGCCAGGGCACTNGTCTCCCCTCTGTCTCCTGTTCTCTAAGCTGAACAGACCCAGTGACAGCTGCTCCTCACACGTCTTCCTCTCAAGACCCTTCACCATTTTCATTGCCCTCCTTTAGATGCCCTCTTATATTATGGTGCCCAAAACTGCCACAATATTGCAGATGAGGCCACCCCAGTCCAGAGCAGAGTGGGACAATCACTTCCCCTTGACCGGCTGGTGATGCTTTTTGCGTGATGCCCCCATGACATATTTGTCCCTTCTGGCTGCCAGGGCACTGCTGACTCATAGTCAAGTTGCCAACAACCAGGACCCCCAGGTCCCTTTTCACAGCTCTGCTTTCCAACATCTCATTCCGTAATCTGTGCAAGCACCCAAGGTTTAGCCCTTTTTAATATGTTTTCCCTCTCTGGAATTGATAAAAATAATTCAAACAGTTTGGGAAAAAGATTGCTACTGATGCATTGACTGCTTCCATATTTTATGAATTATGAAATTGTTAAAATATTAATTCTGATCTGAAAAAATAACATCTTTCTACAGCTAGAATCTGCTTGTTTATGAAATACTGCCTATGGTTGTATCATAGGTTAAAACCCCTAAAAGACAGATATAAAACAATTTGACTTTCAATATGTGGTATATGTATGTATCAAAAGATATATACACATATATAAGTAAAAGTATATGTATGCAAGTTTGTAAATGTAAATGTACAAATAATATGCAAATAAAAAGTGTTATGCATTTTTAAAAATGTAGGTAAAACCATTTAGTGAAGTTATTTTTGCAAATGACTAACTAAATGTAAATGAAGTCAGAATCTGGTTCATCTGATAAGAAATCCCAAGATTTGATTGTTTTCGCCTTGCTTAGATTTTTAAACTATAGAGAGAAAGGAAAAAGTGGTATAAAAGCATGAGCATTGGAGGCATTGGCACTGAGTGTCTCTTTAACCTTCATATTTGAGTGTATTGAACTTAGTGTAGAATTCTCTGTGCTATATTCTGATTTTGCCGAGGTAAATAACAAAACTCCCATTGTGCTCAGTGGTACAGGATTAGTCCCTCTATTTTTTACCAGGGCAGAGGCTTTTTCCTTACTATTATTGTATCATCATATAAATATAGCAGTGTTATTGAAAGCCTGAAGCTTCATGCCACTGCTTTGCTCATCTTCTTAAATTCAGTACCACGTGGCAGATTTCTCTGCAGCCTTATCTCTCAAGCCAAAAAGAAAAGCATGATCACAATAGTCAGCTTGGCTTTTCTTCTCATCCCTGTATGCACTTCAGTGCAGGAGAAGTTCAGACACCACAGAGCTTCAAATAGTTTCTTTCAAAGGCATTAAGAAAGGGAAACAAATATTGAGCTCTTACAAAGAAATTTTCAACCACTGCATGTTTATTAGGCTTACTTTATTCTACCCAGCATATTCAAAGACATCTGATTAAACTGTCCCAAATAAAAAGGACAAAGCTTGCTTCAATCTGTGCAGTAGAGATAAATAATTTTGTGGGAGATCTCTATCATTTCTCAGAGAGTTTTTGAGGCATTTCAAACAAACTATGCGCATTGCCACATACAGTTCTGGTCAGAGTATGCTAAAATGCTGTATGTGGCTAGCTGGAGATAGAAAAGATTGTTGCTAATCACTGCATGACATTCTTTGCAATTCTTATAGATACTCAGACATATTCCTTGCTTCGCATGTATTTCCAGTGAAATTACTGGAACAAGTCACAAGAATAAGACTGGACCAATTAAACAGTAGAGATTGCTGTACAGCACAGCACACAATGACCTCCTTGTGACCCTTTTTCGGATATCCTACTTTAATCTTTGCATTCTCTAATGTTTCAGCTGTGTGATAACTTACTTTTATTTACAGCCTATATTTTTGGAAGGAATCATTGAAAGACAAAAAAGTATTGAATAGCATTGCATTCATTAAGATGGAGACAGAGTAAGACTCACACAGATCCTTATCTGTAAATTCTTTTGAGGTCAACATTTAACACTATCTGAAGATCTGCTGTTTTATCTTCATGGCTGATTTAATTTTTTCAATAAATAAATCTGTTCCATACAAGAAAAGTTGATTCTTGAGTTAGGGTATTTAACTGCTCTTTTTTTCCACCAGGGGTCAATGTGGAAATCAATAGGCCAAATCACTTCTTTCTTCTTTATCTACTTACACTTTCTTTTAAACTGGTGATTAGTGAACAGTGTGACATTCCAACCAAACTATAGTGGTTCTGTCAATTTTTGCTTCTCCTTTTCCTCTATTCGTCAAATTTATATGTATCCAAATTCTTCTGAGAGGTAGATCAGATAGTAACTCAGCTTTAGTTTTATGCAAACCAGCGCTGCCACCTTAGTCACACATCATGCTCTTCTGCTTGCAGTTAGTGATTCTTTTGATAGTATTTTTCTTGTATTGAAATGACATGTGATGTAACCCTTGCTACTCAGTTTGGGAAACATCCACTTGCCTTAACTAAAGGAATATTTTGTGCATACACAAATACCAATCAGCAGCCACATGAATTGCAACTAAGAGTTTGGACCAACAAAACTCATTAAGTATATAAAAATTGTCAATTATTTCATTGCTTTCCATGAGTCCTATTTTAGGTATTTTCCCATTTAAGCATTGTCCTTTCTTCCTGCTGTTTACACCAATGCCTACTTGCAAAACTAATGGCTACTTACCTGCTCCATCTTCATTAATCGTGCTGTTTGGTGGGCTCTCCTTGACATGAATATCAATAGCATTGTGCCTCTTATAAAAAACTGGCGACCAGCAGCACAGCCTTTAGAACTTAGATTTCTCATTTATGGCATTTCTATTTCTTTCTTTTTGTTAATAGACAGAAACATTTTCCAAAAATGTTACCACTCACTGCTGTCTGCACTGGAGGAGAAGAAAATCAAATCCTAGTGAAGGGAAAATTATTTTGAAGATGATGCATTCACTGAAAAATAATTACTTTAAAATGTAGTAAGGGGATCCCAAACCCACAGGCTACTTAAGCTCTTTCCTAGTGAGGATTTCCTGTGGCTGTCACTCCTCTCCCTTGCCACCAGTTTGTATGGCTTACAGCATCACCAGCCCAGTTTATGGCCGATTCCAACTCACTAAGGCAGTAGTTATCAGGCTGTGTTGCTCCCTGTATACATGCACACGCCTCTTTAACTGGAGATATTCACATTTTTCTAGCCCTTTCATTTTGTCTCTAGGAGACAGACAATAAAATTAATTAAAGTAGGTTTCATTGCACATTTGGGTAAGTGATGGGCCTTTGTAGCTCTGGATCAGCAGTCTCTGGTTTCATATTTTCATGAGGCTAATAAAGAAAACAAGACAATTGATATAATGTCCTCTACAGACAATATTTCTGTAACTGATGGCATAACCTTCATGGCCGCAGAGCTGCAATGTATTAACTTACTCCTGTAAGTGATACTTGCCTCTTTTGTGATGGTTTTGGGAGACTTAATGTTAAATAGCATTGTACACATCTATATAAGCAATGGCAAATAATAAAAAAAAAAAAGATGCTTCCATTTGGAATTGTTTTTTAATCAGAAATCTTCTCTGGGCTTTTATTTTTGTGAAAAGGTGCAAGAATCTTCTTTTTGCCTTCCTGAATTCATTAATAGTTATCTTATTTATTTTTTTAGTTTTCGAAAGTGAAAACCCTGGCATTTCCAGAGTGCAAAGTGTGATCGCAACATTTCCTGGAGTGGAAAGAGGAGAATGTTCCACAACTTTCTCTTGCAGAAGTAATCTGGATAATATTAAAGTCTGGTTTAGAAATGTGCCTTACAGCACCCCAAAAATCATTAATATTTGAAGAATGGTACTAGACAAATGCAATTATTAATCAGCATTCCTAACTAATGTAACATTTGTACAGCATTTGGGGGTCTTAACAACACTCAGTAAAGCTGTATAATTTACAATAACTGTTGCTTTGCAAAAAGAACAAGATATTTGGGGAGGGAAGGATTCTTTGAATGAACAGTTATAACTGTCTGGAAGGGAATTGTGTAATTTTTGTTTTCTTAGAGAAATTAAATTTGTTTCATTGGCAAGAGTAGAAATCTCTTTAAAAGTACTACTGCAGTTCATATTATTAAATGATGACATATGTGGCCTTATGGGAAGCCAGGATACAGTGACTTTGTCACAGCATTTGGGGTATGAAATTCAAAGATGCTGAGTGCATAAATGATTGAAATATTCTATAGAAATAGCTCACATGGGAAATTTTTTTCAATATTATTGCTTATTTTCATGCAAACACTTTAGCTTTCCATTACAAGAGTTAAAAAACAAAACCGATTTTCTTTTTTCTTTTAGTCAACAGGCAATTGAAGAGAGTTTCTTTACAGAGCAGCTCTTTTGCAAGAGGCTCATACAGGAGGCTCAGAGAATGAGGGTGCCTTCCTTCTGACTCCCTCCTCCCTACTTACATTTCTTCCTCAACATTCCTTGCGAAAAAGGTACAGGCTTGCAGAAGTGGGGGACAAAACGTTCAGCTCAAGGGACTCCTATCTATTTACTTGACTCCCATGCTTTCTGCCTTATCTAGCACTCACATCCATATAGATCTAAATGGATCCATGTAAGGAGGGAACTGCTTTTGTCTTTTAATAGGCCTATTTCATGGTGGGATAAGTGAATCCCCAGGCAAGATATTTAAATGTGAGAAATGTAAATTGGACTCTCCCTAAATGTGTTCCTTTCACCTCACTATTCTTGTAGATGCATAGTCATTTAGGAGGCAAAATATAGATTGTATCATGAACAGCTTACAAATCTCCTCTGCCAAATTAAGCTCCAACTTGGTACAATACAATTTGTAATTTGGGTTGTAAAAGCTGCTCAGGTATTTTTGCTCAATATTCAAGCAGCAGTTCGTGACAAGCTTCTACACAAATGCTCAGATGAGAAAACCTGATGTATGAAATCCTCATTTACTCTCATGAGACATTGTTGTATGTCTTGAATCCAAGAGCCTTTTCCTCACCGTGGTCTGAAGCACTTGCAGTGCTGCAAAGAGAGAAAACGAATGTGAACATCCTCCAGCACAAGTGGGCCAGCTGAACAGGGGACAAGCAGACCATCAGAGTGTAGGCTCATCCCGGTGCTGAGGTTGTATAAAGATGGATTGTACTGCATAGTGCAAAATCCTCTTATTAAAGCAGTAGTCAAATCAGTTTGGCATTTGGGGTTCTTTTTTGCTCCCAGCAAAGTCAATTTGAGCTCTGCAGCAGATTTCAATGAGAAAAGGAAAAGGCATTAAATAACATGCTGCACAGCTTTTGTGTTACTTGAAAGGAATCCAGGCAGACCTTTGCCAGAGTGATTGTGGATGTGGTACTTTTCCAGGAGAGTTTGGAGGGCCTCAGGCTTGGCCAAAGGAGTACAAATCAGTTCAAACCTAAAATTGTGCTAAATTTTCCAAAATGTAAATGACAGACAACAAAAAAGCATGAGAAACGTGGAAGCTATAATCCAAGTTAACATCTGAACAGAGTACAAAAGAAAGATGCAGCTGGTTAAATGAACTTTTTTCCTAAAGAAACTTCAGTTGTAATTTTTTTCATATTGAATTTTAAAAATAGTTTCCACTTTACCCTTTAAGTGAACTGGAAAAGAACAAATGACAATAGCATAGTAATTTGGGGGCCAATTTTCCTTAAATACATGTTCTAGTCGATATTGAACCCTTTTGATATTTGGAAGCTTCAGGACTCAGTTCTCTGAAAGAAGCTGCATAAATTGGGGAATTCTGACAATACCATTTGGCCTAATAGCTCCTTGATCATGATTCCTCAGTGGATCCCACTGTTCTGGCTGATTGGAAGGCTCTCAGTTGCATATAATAATGCTGAAATGCCAGTCAAACTGCCATGGGTAGGGCTTCGTGTTCTTTGTCATTAAGCCCTATTGTCAGGGTCTTTGTGATCTGGCTGTAAAATCATTCTTCACTGACGGTACGCGCACAAACCTGAAAGCGCATCCACTTGGCTATTTTGCATATTTGTCAAATTTCTCATTCTCCTTTAGCACCCTTTTTAAATTTTTTTTTTAGTCTTTTTCCTTTTAACAAGAAGAAAAATTAAAATCATTCTTCCCTAGTTCTAATATATTCAAGGTTAGGAAAAAGTGGGCTTATCTTCCAGGGAAGTTAATTTCTTTTCCTGGCACTGCTGCTAGACTAACCCTCCCCAAAGGTTGTTTTTAGTCTTTTGTCCCAAAGAAATGTCTTAAGAATACTTAGAGGCTTCTGTCATGTTCAAGGCCATAGCCTGCCAGACTTTTCAGAATGCGTTTATAGTTGATATGCCTGTGGCATTTCTTTGATGTTGGTTGTAAACTAGGTAGACCCACTTGTTCTTCACTGTCTTACGCTTGATAGAGCCATATTGCAACTGTTATTTCATTGAAATAATTTGTCACTGTTGGTATAGTAGTCTGAGAGAAGGGTGACTGTAGTAGATTCTCCTAAAAATAACTGAAATTTAGCAAAGAGAAATTTGAATTGGTTTTCCTGTAATTTTTCTTGCATATTTAGAGCTGGAGTTTTTTGTTTTATGAGTACTAAGGATTTTATATACTGATCATCTGTCACATTATCTAATTCCATTGAGTATTGGGTCTTTTCTTTGCAGAGGAGATGAAAAGATTTTCTTGTAAACTGTTTTCTGTATATGAGCAAAGACAGGCAGAAACCAATAAATACATGAATATAGAAGAACCACTCTCTCTCCTTTCTCTCTTTATATCTTTCATGTTACTTTTGCTCTGTTTCTTTCTTTCTGTACCCAGTCTGTCTTGATAGTTGTGTTCCACCAGCTAATTTGGGAATATTATTCAAACTCAGTACTAAAGAACAATTTCTATCCTTTCACACTGATTTTGTGATTGAACTATATATTAAAGTTCCATTTAAAAATAATAAAAAGATGTTTTAATAAAAATGTATTGGAACACAAGATCTCAGCAGTTTAGTTAAAACAATTTTTATTCTGGCTCTAGAAATAGCCTTATGATTCTTGATTACCTGTCACATAAATATGAATTAGTTATTAACTCATTACCTTAGAGTGTATTGCTCAAGTTAGTTTTTAACTGTGGAAAAATTTTGTTGAAAATAATAAATAAAACTTGTTTTGTTTGCAAATGACAGCATTCATCATTTATTTCAACACTGCCAACAACAGAGTTACACAGACATGGGGGTCAAAGAGCCCTCACCCACTATATTCAAAGTCTGTTTGTGTTGACAATTCCAGGACAGGTTCTTGTTTTAGAGATGAAGATGGGTCTGTCTTGGGCCAGTGTCCCGCTTTCAGCCTGTAGAGGGTTTTAATTCTTCCTAGGGGATGGTACAGTGCTGTATTTTGTATTCAATATGAGAATTATGTTGATAACAAAGAGATGGTTTTATTGTTGCTAAGCAGAGCTTACAAAGGGCTTTCTGGTTTCCCAAATTCTGCCAGTGGGGAGGTGCACAAAAAGGCTGGAAGGAGCATAGCCAGAACAGCTGATCTGAACTAAAGTGATGTTACACACCACAGGTGGGGAGAAATTGAACTGTGGACTAATCTTTTTCCTTGGGTTTTATTTTTCATTGCAATTATTGTTATTAACATTATTATATATTAGTATAATTAGTATTATTATATTCTATTCAATTTGAGTTATTAAACTATTCTTGTCCCAGTCTGTGGGCTCCCTGGATCTCTTCTCCACATGAACATGTGAGCAAGCAGCTGCATGCTACTTGGTTGCTGGTTGGAATCTATGACAATCAGGCATTTGGAAGGATAAATGTCACGCATGTTTGGATGCCAGGACCCATAACACAGAGTGGGTGCCAAGGATGTGGACTCCTGTTCTCTGACACAGCCTTTCCTTCCCCAAAGGTGGTAGAGTGTCTTGCCTCTGTTAAGATGTGTATGCAGCAGCATAGGAAAAGTAAATGTAGTACTTGCCAATGCCAGCTTGCAGTCGCTTCACTTTCACTTGCATTTCTTACCTGCCACTCAGGCTTTCCTTCTCTTGTCTTAGCGCAGCTCTACACAGTAGCAGGCAACTCCTGACTGCCTGTGAGTCCCAGTCTGCCTTTGTAACCACACTGGGTTTGTGCTGTTCTGTAAGCCTTGTGAACTGATCTTGCAGTCAGCCTGAGGAAGCGTGTGTGCCCATGAGACAGCCTGGTTAGCAGCCTCCAGAGATCATCACCTGAAAACCAGTCATGTTAAAAATTGGAAACATTCTGGGAGAAGTCAGAGAAATGTATGCAGTACCTACTGGCAATTTGCCTGGTTTCAGCCAAAGGAATCGATTGTTAGATGCATTAATACTAGGAAACAGGCTTTCTTCATTTTTTTCGAAGAGCCAATACACAGATGTGAAATCATTTAACCTACTTAACTAAGATTATTTGGCAAGAAGAACAGTTGTATTAATATAAACAAGCATGTCTTTTTAATCGCCTTCCTCTTTCAAACAATCTTGTTTGTTGTGATCAAATAGAATGATCCTAAAACATTTTTATTGCTACCTTAGCAATAAAACTACTCCCACAGAAGAAAGATGTCAAATAAAGTAGCAAATATATCTTAAATTAACTAAGTATTAGCAAGAAAGCTCCTTTTTCTCTGGTTGTCTTTATTACTGAGTTTTTTCCTTTTCAACTACACTCTACAGCCTTTTTTTTTTATGATGTTGTCTGTCTCTCCTCCTTCACACTTTCCTCTGTTAGACATTTGTCTTTTCAGATTAACACCTCCTTTCAGTATTGGCTTTGCAAGAAATTTGTGTCTTCCAAGAGAAAGAACAGTCATTCTTGGTGATTTCTGCAGGCCTCTGAAGAGGGCTGAGATGTACAGCTTAAGTGGGACCTCAAAATGATGAAGAAAAAAACCACCAACAAAATAACAATAATAATAGTAATCATCATAATCATAATACCATCAGAATAAAGCAGGTAGCAAACCAGAAGCTTAATTCAAGACCCCTTGAAGATAGATTGAATACACCTGTGTGCATGTATGCATGCTAAGGTGGCAGTAGGCACTCTTACTGCACTCTTTGGTGCATCTGGTGCTCTCCAAGACAAAGAACCTGCAGTGGGACTTTTTCCTCTCAACATACTGGTTGCATTCAGATTTTAAACCATGTGTCTGAAGGCACCTTTTATTGAGTAGTGTGATTTGGCATTTGGATGAAAATCTACAAATGGTTACAGATCCACTGTGACTGCTGTAGAAATCCTGACTCATATGCACAATGTCAGCTCTATCAAATCTTCAGCAAAATGTCAAAGTTTTACAACTGTCCTCGATCTGAATACCTGCTTTTTCAACCTATCTTCTGAATGTTGTAAAATGAGCAGGATGGTTTTTTAAAAGGATTTCTCTTATGAATTCATCTACTATTCGTAGTATCGGGGTGCAAGTAATATACTTTGAATGCTCAAGAGATATACTTCAATGTGTTGTTTATACCCTTGGTATTCCCACTGTTGAAATTTGTCCCTTTCTTCTCCTTCTCCTTTTCCAATTGTTTTCTAACATGTTGAGTTTCTTTTTGAAAATAAATAATGAAATAATCTTCTCCTGTCACAGAAACAGCTAATAGAAAGGAGTCAAAGATGTGTGTTATATTATCAGACTCATAAAATGGCACTTGATAAAGTGTCACATAAAAGACTTACCAGAAAGTAAGGATTTATGAATTACACAGAAAAGGAAGCGATATAAAAATGCAGTAGAGAACAGAAACTGGGAAAAAACAATTTGTCATTTTGATTGACAGTCCAAAAATAGTATTCCTGATTCAGGTAGTGAAGTAGTGATATCCTCTGAGACTCACTTTTAAGACTAGTTGTCTGCCATATTCAGTGCAGTTTATTTGATGGAAATGTGAGGTGGAGCAGCCTTATAATAGACCTTGGGAATATTCCAAAGTAAGAGAGGAGTCTACTGAATGATAAAATCTTGTTCCATGTAACACTGTTGAAAGAGGCAAGCCACCCCGTTGTTGACTTCAAGTCCATCTTCTTCAGTAGTTCATTCATTGGTTCTTACACTACTAACTTGTGGCACCAACATGTAAAGTTCAAGGTAGTTAATTTCTAAACTGCATCTAACGAAGCATAGTCAAAAAATTCCCAAGGGACAGATGTAAACCACAGTAAAAGCAATGACCAACAATGAGACCCAAAACCTACCACAGATTAAAGAGAGCTGAGAGAACATAAAGCATCTTGCATTTGGGGGGAAAAAAATCAATTAATTCTTTTCCTAAATATATCTCCCTTACATTTTTGTATTTTCATCTCTGCAAAAATTAAATTGTTATCTTCTTGGAAATTAAATAGAAAATGTTCTGCCTTTTGCTCTGCTTCAGGCTTCTATGGATTTTGTATCACAGTATGTCCCTGTTTTACACTAGTTAATTAATTATATTTGGGCTGAAGCCTTGTTTTGAAGAAAAAATGGAATAAAATTAGGAATAGAAAGGCTGCTTTATCTAAGGTCAAGGAAGGCCTATTCCAGAATAAAGGTCTAAAACTTTGTAATCAAAGTAGAGTAGAAATAGCATTTTACAGTGCATTTATAATAATAGTAAAAAAATTATTATATTTTCATTTAAAAATCTATGTGCTTTCCTGTAAAATTCATGTAAGATCCATATAAATATCCCAAGAGAGTAAAATGTTCTTTTTCCAAACATGGACCATGAATGTGTTAAGGCCAATATCGACCTGATGCCCATGGCCTTGGATTAATATGATTGTCAGAAAAACTCTCTGCAATTTAGCTTAATTGCTACAAATGCCTGTGTAGTTCTAATTCCAGTACACTGGAATTCACTTCAGAGAGTGAAACACTCATTCTTCCTCAAGTCCCCAAATTCTTAAGTAGTGTAAAATTATTCAAGAATCCTTCTTAATGAAAAAGAATTAATAACTTTGTGTCAGGTTTTAGGAATGGTACTCCCCAATTTAGTGTTCCCACTGAAACACTCCAAACCAGGTGCTGCTCCTTCACTCCTCCTTCCCTGCAGTGAGAGGCTGGAGAGGAGAATTGGAGGTACAAAAAGTAAAGAAGATGTGTTGAGATAAGAATAATTTTGCACCTGGAAGAGACCCTTTTCCCCTAGTCCCTGAGTATGGCTGAGGTGGTATTGAGTAATTTCTGGGCCCTGGTCATGCCCCTCCTGTCTACTGCAAAAATTAACCCTGTCCTGGTCAGAACCAGGACACCTTGGAAAAAAAAAAAAAAGGATATGTAGAAAATAATTATTAACACACTCCTTGTGTAGATAGTTTCACAATTATTAATTTAATTCCCTTCTCATTTTATGAGAAAGGATGTTCTATAATGTGTCCTTTCTACTCTTTGAGGTAAAAGAAGTAACAGTTTCACGTGAATAGTTATGCTGTGCAGTTTGGGTATCTGTCCTTGAAATATTTTTTAAATATTCCCAGCAGCTTTACTAAGTTTTGGGGCTAAGTGATTTTAAAAAAAGGTCTACAAGTTTCCATTCATCTCTGTTCTTGTCCTTTATGGCTATTTTCAGAAAGAAGTCCCTTACGTCAATACAAGTGGTTGTTGAATAATGCACGTCTCTTAGAAATTTTAATTTTCTACATGCTGTTCTTTCATCTTCTCCTCAAGTTTTCAGGGAAAATCTACTCCATAGAAAAGTCTAACTTTGCACAGGCTTACAAGGATCTCCTAAGAGTCACTATATAAAATGCAAGTGGGCTACACCTGCATGAAAACTGAGAGTAGACACTTTCTGTTTCTATTTAATAAGGAAAGGAGAAGGATGTTTCTTTATTTTTTAATATTTATTATTATTTCTATTATTATTTTTCCTAGTGTAAATTTTCTATGGCTATTAACAGCAGCCCAAAGTTAACCCTATTGAAATCTTGCTATTGCTTTTTCAAGGGCTTATAATTCTACAAGAAAGGAGAGATTAAAAAAAAAAGGGAAAGGTAGCTTTTTATTATTTGCCCCACATAAAATATACACGAGTGTGTTGACTGTTGCTTTTGCAGCAATGAAAAAAAATGAATATTTATGGTCAGAAAAAACCATACTGGCCATTTTAAATATATGAGAAAAAATGAAAGTTTTCCAGTCCAGTAAGATCACCAGACAGAAAAAAGTCACAAGCAAAAAAAGAGCAGTGATGTTGTCAAAAAAATATTGTGAACATTTAATGGCAGTTACAGAAGTTGCACAATGTATTGTTGTTAAATAGTTTTGTCAGCTGCTTTTCTTGTAACCATTGGCCATGCCATAGTTCTGTATAAACCTTTGCAGGAGATAGAATCAACCTTAATGAAATTTGAGTAGCTGACATATTAGGCAATGCATTATACTGGAAGAAATGCTCCTTGATATTTTTCCAAAGGACTTTCTCTCAATTGTAATCACTTTCTCCGTACATGAATGATGTCACTAAAAACTTTAAAGAAACTAATTATTTTGACATTGACTGTAAAGCAAATAGTTAAAGAACACCTGAGGCTCTTTAGAAATTATCCTATATTGATAAACACTCTGAGCAATAGCACATGGCAGAAGTTGATTCCATCAGGCCTGCCAGTTGCTGGGCCAGTGAGCCAGATCTCATGCAATGGGAAAATCTTGCTCACTTTGTTGCTCTAACAACTTTAAACTCCAGTATGGAAAATGTACTTTAGAAGACAACAAGTTACAAAGTAAATATATTCATAGATTTTTTTTTTAAGAATCTATTTCAAACCAGGAATTTTAGTTAACAAATATGAGTTCAAATGGTTTAAACACTTAAATGCCAGATGCAGAAGTTATTTCAGGCCCCCCCCCCAAAAAATCATCACAGTCTGTGCTTTTACCCTGGATTTAAGCATATTCCTCTTCAGTCTGAGATGGATCAGACTTCTGTTTACCACTTTATAAAAGAATACCTTCACTACCAGATCATAAAGTAGGTGCAGAGAAGGAAGAAAATGGGGCAAAGGGAACAATACACTCAAACCCTCTTATTAAGATTGATCCCTTATGGCCAAAGGCAAACAAAAAAGCGAGAAGGATATGTCTCTGCAGTTCAGTGCCCATGCTGAAGAGCAGGAACTCTCATTGAAAAAGAAAAAGGAAAACACAGATTTCATTATTCGAAAAACATGTTCTTTTATTTGGAATATAACATTACTCTCCTCTAATACAAATTAAAAAAAGTCATCTTTTTTACATTTGCCTGCTTATCTTCATCTAACCTCTTTATTTATTTTAAAACATGTTCCCCTTGCAAGCTATTTAAGAACTATTTTACTTCATCTCTAAGAAGAATTTATCTTAATTATTCTATGTCTTCTATTCTTCTGTACCTTTGACTACAGAACATGAGGACATTATTTTCTATTCTGTATGAGGTAGGTTTCTGTTCTTTCCCAACTCCATATGCTCAAATCTGATTAAGACCATCATGAAGTTTGCATTACAACTGGAAGAAGTTCTATGTTGTCCTTGAGTTACCACTTTTCTCTTAGATTCAATGGTTTTAGTGGAGTTGTACCAAATTTCAGCATCTGAAAATCAGCATTTCTGATTGGAATTGGGATTGTAGAATGACAACAGTTTTGCAGAGAGCTCGTCTCACCTTGTCAGGCCTTGCATTGCATATGCAAGTGCTTCAGAAGCTTTGTTTATATTATAACCACTCAATTTTGGATGTGTTTATATCTTATTTGCTGTCACTTTCCACCTTCACAGTGGGTGCTCGTATGAAAAAAGTGAATTTAACGGTAGGATCCACATTTTTACATTTGCAAATGTAGATATTGGTAGTGGTTCTATGCATCAATATAATATACATCAATAAGGGAATACCAATACCAACACCAACAGGAAACATTATCTCTCATCATCAACTAGAAACCTTGAACAAAGAATCTTCTAACAACCCTTTGCAGTCATCTTTTCAGTACTTCAGTGCAATTAGTGCCAATCAACATCTATCTATCCATAGCAGATCTCACCAAATGGACTTCAAATAAGTTATTGGAAAGATTCATGTTTGATTGATGAGATACCGTCAGGCTTCCACAAGGCTTTGGATATTGTGCTGCAACAAGAAACCTGAACAGTACTAAATCAACATAGTATATTTGTAAACACATGGATTAATCAGCCACACAATAGACAGTTACCATGCTGATGGTATTTTTCAATTTGTAGGTTAATTTTTTTTTATACTACTCTGTCTTGTTACTAAACATAACTTTTTTAACCTCTGACATAATAAACTGTAAAGTTTTCAGTAGCTGAAACTGAATGTTTCACAAAAATAGGTTGAGTGGCAAATAACAGAGAAGATGTCAATATTCATTTATTAGAGAGCATAAATAAAATATATGAGTCTCACAATAAGGAAATACAATGTTGTATTAAAGCATTAAATGGAGTTCATATTCCCTGAATGGAGACACCTTTCTGGAAAGATGTGACTCTAAAAAATGAGTTGGAGGCTGTGGTACCCAGCTAATGTAATATAAATTTCAGATCTGAAGCAGTTGTAGAGGTATGATGTGGTCCTTAGAGTAGCAGGAGCAGAGAACTGTCTCTGTTTTCTTCTGTTGTTGCACAGAAGAGCGTTGAAAATGGCCGGGGAACAGAAAACACACCTTATGGCAAATTCCTGAAGCTCTCCACTTTTCTCAGTAAAGGATAGAGAATTTCAAGATTGGCAAAAGTTCAATTTGTAAGTATTTTGAACCAGAGCATGAAAGAAACTACAAACTGCAAAAGGTTAATTAAGTATTGGTAGCACCAGCTCATCACTGATGGTGGGAGAGCCTCACTGAGGAATTTGAAATAAAATCTGAATCTTTGTCTAAAGTGTTTACTCTGATTCAAACAGAGTAAATTACAGAGGCGAGAAGAATTAAATCATAGAAGCCCAATGGCCTGTGTCATGCAGGAGCTCAAACCACAATCACTGTAGTCTATTTTAGCTTTAACATTTCTGTGGTGCTGGTTTGCATAGTAATAATATTACAATTACTATTCATTTATCTACAAAATGTGCTAGTCAGCTTTATAGTTCATTTTACCTCTTTCTTATAAATGATGAGCTGAGAAAAGTGTATTTGTCAGGGACATACAATCCAGTTTAGACATATCTAATGCCATAAATATTCCACAGCATGATAATTTTTTTTGTAAAGGAGTAGAATTTTTTAGTCCCGTAAAAGTGTGCGCCATCCCACTCCCAGTGCATAACAGAGCCTGCAGCTGCGAGAGTGTTTCTATACTACATGACTACTTCCTATGTGAGAACCAAGATTTCTAAGCAATTTTCGGTTAAATGAGCGACTGAGGATAAAAGGGTTCAGTGATAGCAGCAAATGTCTAGTTCCTTTTTGCAAACATGCATGTGAAATGACTTTTCACTATGTGTTTGTCACTTTCAGACAAAAAATTATGCATTAAAAATCCCAAAGCATTAATTTTCAAAGCAAAAAATACACAACTGAAACCTAAATAAACCAATCTAAAAGACAGAGCCGGAATTTATTATATGTTGTTTTATGATATCTCTTTACACCTCTCACTCACTTATCTTAATGATTTCCTGATGTTAGAAATCCCCAGTGCTTGTAATTTACCACAGTGCTTCATTAAAAAAAAAAAAAAAAGAAAAAAAAAAGCTAAAAAAAGCAGCAAGATAGAAAATTCACGATTTGCCTTAAGCTGACTTCATCTAAATTAATTTTTTTGCAGTATCCTGTGTGTGGTGTAAAATGACTCATTTCATTTCCTTCAAGAGAGATACTGCCCTTCCAGTCTGATGCAAGCCAAGACAGGGGTAGGATGCCATCATAAAAATTCATGGCCAACAATAAGGTTGAATTCTTTAGAGTTCAACAACAAAAATTACATTTTTGTGACTAGATTTCCTTTGGTTACACAATCACAGTAGTTGTCACTGATAGTGCATTTTAATTAAAGCTAATTTCAGAGTTAACTGTCACATACTTGTGCATGTATTATGTGATAATGCATAATATTATGTGTTAATATAATACCTACCATATCTTCACTTCCAGCATGTCTCTTTATTATATTCCATAGGTCAGTTTGTTGTAATATAATTTCAAAAAATAGTAAAAATAAAAATTAAAAATAAACTACTTAAAATTCTTTCATTGTAATTAATGCTCCTAGAAATGCATTTGCTTTCATCAAAGTACAAACAGTCATAACCTTCCTTTATTTTAGATCTTCATGTAGCATTTCTTTAGTCTGTGCATTGTCTTCAGTGTAGTTTATGTAGTTCAATGACGTTTGGAATAAAAACTGCGTCGCCTTTTGACCACGTCATATTTGCCTTGACAGTGAGCAGTAAAGTCTGGTCTTTGGTTTCTTAGGTTGCTGACGGTGATTCTCCTTACCTTTTCTGGCCACAAAGAAAAATCTTGCTTATTCCTGTGTGTTTTCTCTTGTTGTCAGGGTTTTTTGGTTGGTTGGTTGATTGGTTGGTTTGAGTTGGTTTAGTTTTTAGGGAGGTGGATTTTTGAGCTACAGACATTCACTACTTTTTCTCAAAAGGCCACTTTTAGGAAATGTATCAGTTTACTGATACTCATCTTCATGACCGTTTTCTACCTTTCTCCCCACCCTCTAAACTAAGAAAGAATAAGTTAGAGCAGTTTATTCATGAAAATAGGTATTTTTCATAGGCTTTTCTCTGACTAGGACAGCATAAGATTTCCTTCTAGCATTCCCTCTAGGTTCATAAAATACATCAAAAAGGACCATGCTTTAGGCTAGATTCTTTCTGTGGTTAAACGTGTCTTTCTTCAGGGGATGAGTCAAAAAGGGCAGAAGGTGATGATACAGCAGCGTTTTACATACACATTCCAGTTTGCAGGCAGCCTGAGGCTGTTTCAATTCCTTTCACAACCAAGAACTTTATATCTGACAAGAGGTCCTTCAAACTGCAGTCAGACAAACTCAGAGACTTTAAAAGGTTTTTGCTCATTCATCTAGAATCTTTACATCTAGGACTGGATCAAAGAACATGCAGTTTGCAAAAAGGCAGAAAATTCTGCCCATGGAACAAGGACTTTATAGAACTGAGCATATTTAAGTACTTTGCTTAACAAAGGTAGAATGTTTAAAACTGGTACGGTCAGTGACCTGTTTCTTTAGGTCATCTGGTCCTAATTCAGCATTTTTTCTCTCTTTGGAGTCCACGATTGCTGTACTTGTGTTACTTGAACTGGAAAGTCCAAAAGGTACTTCCACAACTATAGTTCTGAAACTTTAGCATCTTACAGTCACAATTTTACTGCCTACTGCCCATTTCGGGCTTGCAGCCATTAGAGGGCAGACCATAACAAATTGTCGCTGAACGATGCAGTCTCATTAGTGTTATTTTTCCAATTAGAACACTTAAGATAGTAATTTTCAGCTCTGTTTTGAAGTGAATAAGTCATAGTAGCAATGAAAAGATATTGTTTTGCTAGTCTCATCTAATTCTGATAGTAGAGATTGCTTTTTTTTTTTTCTTTTAGCTCCTGTGCGAGCCTTGGTGGAGCCTTATTTGTTAAAAAATATAACATTTTTGCTTTCATTTTGCCGCTGTTATAACAACTAAACTCTGTTGCATCAAGAGCCTCTTTGGAAGGATGTACAGGCTTTGGCTGGGATAGAGTTAATTTTATTCATGATAGCTGGTATGAAGCTATATTCTGGATTTGTGAGGAAAACAGCACTAACACTGGGATGTTTTAGCTATTGCTGTGCAGTGCTTACACGGTGTCAGAGCTTCTCTGCTTTCCATTCCACCCCGCCAGCGAGGAGGTTGGGAGTGCACAAGGAGTTGAGAGGGAGCAACTGACCCCAAGTGACTCAAGGGGTATTCCCCACCATATGACACCATGCTCAGCAATAATAGCTGAGGGAAGAAGAAGGAAGAGTGAGATGTTTGGAATGATGGCGTTTGTCACCATTAGGGGTGACGAAGCCCTGTTTTTCTGGCTGAACACCTGCCTTCTCATGGAAGTAGTGAATTAATTCCTTTGTTTGTTTTGCTGGTGGGTGTTGCTTTTGCTTTGCCTATTAAACTGTCTTTACCTCAACCTACAAGTTTCTCAGTTCTACTCTTCTGATTCTCTCCCATCCCATGTTGCTGAACAAGGGTCTGGGTGGTGCTGGCTGGAGTTAAACTATGACAAAGGATTGAAGTGCATTCTGATCATCTTTAATTTCTCTTTCTTTTCATTAGGGAAATGGCGAGGTGAGACATTGAAGGAGTTATGAACATGATTCATTAGTGAATGTAAGGAACACAAATTAAAGAGGTTGGAGGAGGATGGATAATAATGAACTGCAAGTGTACAGCAGCACAATTTTCTTATCTACATGTGTAAATAATGCGCAGCACAGATGTACACATTGGCTCCACTAAAATCCAACAAACTTCTCTTCCTACCTCCAAATTCCTTGCTCTAAAAGGCCTAGAATTATTCTAGAAGATTTTTAAGAATAACATGAGATTCCATAATAGATAGAGGTGTAGTTTATGGCTACATGTCCTCAGTAACTGAATGATTCTAAATCTTAAATTTTACCTGACTAAAAATAAAAATACTGCTATTATTCTTATTTGTAAATTGTGAGCATCTAAGAACAGGAGAAAAAAGGGATAATTTCATTTTCTAAAATGTATTACTCTCTGAGAACTCGAGATCTTCAAAGTTAAGGTCCACAGAGGAGTACTTTGGGTTCTTTCAACTGAGATAATCCTGCAATAATTGTCCATAAGGCTAGTTTGAAGGTGCATAAAAGGCTAGACAGCAGGGAATGAATACGGTAGAGGAATTCTAGTGCACAGAACTATCTAAAGTCTCAAGTAAACTACCTAAATGAAAACTAGTTCTGAATTATTTTTATATTTGGCCTGTTAAAGATCAGTAGAATTATAATGACTAAGGAAGGGACTTAAACAGTTTAATCTGTCACACTTTTTCTGCCCATTGGAAGCAGTAGCTGCACATAGGAGTATATCATCTTTTACTGGGCTTCGGAGAGTCACTATGATGACAACTATGTCTGCACAACTGCAGAAAGCCAAGCCTATCTCTGTGAGATTCCCTTAATGCTGTTTTTAGGATTAGTGAAGTTAAGGTAATGTATAACAGCTGTGACAACTGGTCTTAGCTTGCTAAGTAAACATCAGGGCATCATCAACACCCCTGACAACTTTTAGTTAACTTAAAGCTATGAATCATGTTAGCTGGACTGAAATGACCTAAAAGAAGCCTGTGCCACTATGAAGATTCTAAAGCAGCATTACTCATTTCTTTACACAATGAGAAAAATTTGAAAATTTTCTTCTCCCTGAAGACCCTCTAAAGGGTGCTGGTAACAAAATTATTTCTGTTTATTTTCACATTATAGAAACAGAAATCATCCTGCCTATCAATACTTTCATTACTGTTACTGCATTTTCTTAGCAAATTCTAATAGACAAGAAATCTTGCAATATTTAGACTCCTAATATTTTCACAAAACTTTCCGTCCTCTCGTGTA
>VXBA01005217.1:88209-160651 GCA_013399895.1 Serilophus lunatus | reverse complement strand
CCTTCCTTCCTTCCTTCCTTCCTTCCTTCCTTCCTTCAATTAGGTGATTATCCTACTTTCATTTTACCCTTCAGTGTTTTTAGAAACTTCCTTTCTTGTTAGTAAGCAAAGTGCTAAAAGATCACAGAGAGTTCCCTCATTCATACTGAAACTTATTTATTCCCTTTGAAATCCATTTCTTAATTTATTTCTGCTGTAGGCAAGTCCTTTATTTCCAGCATAATTCTTTGCATAAGAACACATCAGCAGTTTCCTCTAAAGTGAAAAAGTTTGTACAGCAATAGGTGAAAGATGCTCTCCTTTCCCAAGCACTACCTCTGTTACTGCAACAACTTGCTTTGTTTCCAGTTAACCCCACAGAGGCAGACAAGCTGACAGCAGTTTTTCTGGGGGATGAAGAAATAGCTGTTTGCTTTTCATAGCTGTTAATATTTAACTTTAAAACATGCACTTTTATCCTGTAGTATTTAATCTTCTGGCAAGACTTGGGGTTTTTTTTAATATTTTGTACTTGTTTTTCAGTAGCTCTAAGACTTTTTTATTCCATTCTGAAATCTAAGAACAGGATTAATTGGCCCTCAGAAAACATCCCATGTGTAACATAAAGCTAACCTAAGGGTTACAATACATCTGCTCCCTGCCACTAGCCCAAGGGTATTACCAAAGAGCACTGCACAGAAGCACTCCCTTTACAGAAACTTGCAGAAGTTCCCATGCAGCAGAAGCAGAAGATAAAACTTGAAATAAATCAAGGGCTTGAAGAGTGTGAGCATAACTTATCACTCTGTTTGTGTCTGTTACCCTGGTCCAGGGAACGACACTGGCAAGAACTGGACCTAAATCTCTGAGCCAGTATGCCAACCTAGCCAGTTAGTAAAGTCTAGAACTTCTCTTCCTTGAAAGGAGATGGGAGAGAATTGAAAAAGTCAGAAAACCCATGGATAAAGACAGTTTAATAGGGAAAGCTAAAGCTGAGCACACAAGCAAAGTAAAACAAGGCATTTATTCACCACTTCTCATGGGCAGGCAGGGGGTTCAGCCATCTCCAGGATAGCAGTGCTCCATCACATGTAATGGTGACTTGGGAAGTCAAACTCCATCACTCTGAATGTTTCCTCGTTTCTTCTTTCCTCAGCTGTTATTGCTGAGCATGGTGTCATATGGTGTGGGACATCTCTTGGGTCAGTTGAGGCCAGCTGTCCCAGCTGCGTCCCTTCTCAGCATCTTGTTCATCCACAGCCTCCGCCCTGCTGGGATGGAGTGAGAGGCAGAAGAGGTTTGACTCTGTGTCTGCACTGCTGAGCAATAGTTAAAACATCCCAGTGTTATCAGCACTGTTTCCTCACAAATCCAGAGCATAGCCCCATACTAGTTACTGTGAAGAAAATTAACTCTGTCCCAGCCCGAAAGAGAACAGCAAAAGGCTTGTATTAGAAGATCCGATTTTTGGGTGTGGCTGCTGCAATACCTCTGACAGGGAAACCTCTCCCCTCTGAGTTTGCCTTCAAGAGTCAGTGCTGCCTTGCTCTCCAGTTGTGTTTACCAATTTATGCTGTAGACATTGAATGGGAACCTTCTATGTAATTTCTCAAGGAATGCTTTGCTAAACAGATTTGCATACAATACAAACATTAATTTTTTTATCCCTGTGACAATATTTTCTCTATGCTTTAGTTCTTGTTATTGCTGTTTATGTAGAATAATCAAGCTCTTAGCTTTCATTCTTCACCTTTCAGGAATAAAAACATTTGCAAGGAGCGTATCCTGTTTCTTATTCTAATTTCCATTTTTATCCAGATTTCCTTTGACCAGAAGTTATATTTTTAGGATTTATTATTTACTTTTTTACGCTTTTCTTTCCTAATATAGGGGAATGTATTAAACTTTCCTTTAGTTTCACTTTGGCTCAGGATCAATATTTCAAGTACATTCATAACTTTGATATATAGCATTTGGCTGGCAGAGAGTATAAGAAGCAATATATTATTTTCCTCTAAAGAAGAATGGGAATCTGATCTGGAGATTACGCACTAAGCTGTTGTGAGGATTTATTTCAATTCCCCTAAGAACCTGTTAGTATATAATTTGTTGTGTAGGATTTATTACCCTCCCAAGAGATTTCATTCAATGTGTAGGAACATTTCCCTGGTGTACCCAAGATGTGTGATGTTGGATGGGTTTTCTTGTTAATATGATACAGATTTGCCCCACCACTCCTTGGGACATTTTCAGTCTTGGCTTTACTTTTCTACATTAGGTCTTGCAAGGTAAGATCAATATACTGTATCCCTTGCTTTGATTGCACCGCCATATACAGATTTATCTTTATTAAAAGTGCAGCCAAAGTCATCAGTAGTGCCTCTCATGGTCACAAATCTTTAAACATCTCTTCTTTGAAGGATAAAGTCGCGATAGCAAATTCTTAAGACTTGTTGTATTTTCAAAACCCTTTTTATTGCCATATTTTAGCCACTTTATAGTTCACTGTTAGCATTTTTGGTGGACATTAAAATCTTCCTATCTGTATGGTATAATAATTACTGTAGTTTTATGAAAGAATTATTTAAAATTTTGAATTTCTAAGCCAACATATATTTGATACTAAACCTTAGGGTAACTGGAGCTGTGCATATGCACAAGACATTCATAACGTCTTCCATTACCTGTTGAAATGAACATAAAAAACACTCTATAAATTCAATGAATATCATATCAAGGAAGTTTGGGTTTTTAAAATGATGCTGAAGGAGTTTATTCTACATGGTGCTATCATTGGCTTAAACCTTTCATCAGGCATCTTATTCTCTCTTCTGCAAACACAGCATATGAAACACCAAGTTCTTCATTTTGAAGGAGAATTTGAGATTAAAAAAGAATTATAGGAGATAAGGTTAGGAAAAAAACAGACCACGAGTGCTGTAGGTATACACCATCTGTAGTGGGTGGGCAAATCATTGTTGGATATTGGTTGTACAAGGTTTCTTCTAACTCTCCTTTTTCATAAATGTGATTATTACTGAAATTATTTAAGGCCAAATACTTTATTATCAAGTTCAGTGTCAAAGTTCTGTTAAAACAGAAGAGCTACATCATATGCTAAGTGGTGATTTTGAACAAGGCTTTTATTTGATATTCATATATATATATGTTTACATGTAAATCAAGAAGAAACTTTGGGCATAGTATCATGCAAACATAAGTTACAAGGAACTTCTAAATATCAGCTAATGCAGCCTGCCTTTTGAAGTAGGACTATTGCCAACACCAGGCTGGTCATATGTTTGTCTTACTAAGTTATGAGAACTTCCAAGGACAGAAATTTCTCACCTCTCGAGAAGTCTGTCCCTGTGAGACTGTTCCCAGAAAATGATTCCTTTCTCATAAATTTTAGACTAAACCTCGGAAAGCATAGTTTGTGGCCATTTTTAGAATTGTTTTAGGATTGGAATTCATATTCAAACATCATTTTTGACAATGATAAAAAACACTTTAAAAGCCAAAATCAAGACCATGTGTGCAGACAGCATGACCAAAGATGTTGAAGGATGATTGACCACCTCTGACAATGCACTCTCCTCCAATCACCTTTCTGTTGTCCATACAAATATTCTAATGCTGTGCCTTGAAGTTATTCTTAGTCTGATTTTTTTTCAAAAGAAAATCTCATTCTTCCTGCTTCAGTGTGTTTCCTGCAAGTATTTTTATGATGAACAATGGCTTCATATGAGTGACAGAGTTAATTGAAACAGCAACATTTCCAAGGGATATAAGAAATCTCAGGTGTCAAAATAATTAACCTATCTGCAAATTCAATTGGTCCATTCTTCAGCAAAGAGTAAGAACTATCCAGATTTGTCTTTTACTAGTAATGCCAGAGTGAACAAATCCCATGACAGAATAGTTTTGGAAAGGGGATTTGATCATCACAAAAAATTCAAAAGGAGATGCAAACAAGAAGTGAAAAATTAGCATGACATCATTGGAGCTGATCTTGGTTTCTTGAGTAGAGCAGAAAACTGGTATAGGAAGCTTTCTGAAGGAAAGCACTCCTATGACCTGCAAAGGCTCTTTATATAAGGGTACTCATACAAATGCTCAAATAAATTAGGGCAAAAAGAAACCCTGCTTAATTTTTCCACAAAAATATTTACCTCAGAGTAATTGTAATGGCAACTGTTAATAAAATAAAGCTATTCATCCCTGCCATCATAGCCCAGATTAAATGGCCCTAAAATCACTGAAACAGCATTTCTGTGATTAGGTTGATGGGTATTTACAGTCCTTAATGAAACATTATATAGTCATTTGTGCAAAGCATGAGCATATTGTGTACTGAAATTGTCACACAGCCAAGTTAAAATTATTCTGAATACAGACAGCATCTCAGCAGTATGCCATACTATCAAAAAAAAACCAAAACTCCAAAACAAAACAATCAAAATCCAAAACCCTGAAAAAAAAATTTCCTCATTATATTTTTCATCTATGAAACTGTATAAAATGTTTTAAAGCACACTTAATAGCAGCCTTTCAGATTTTGGTTATTATTTTGTTATCTTCTATGTAAAATATTACACTGAAAAAAACCCCAAACTCTCTCTTTTTTTTTTTTTTTACATCAACACAGGACTATTTACTTCAGTGTTTCTTTATGCCAGATGAGGATTGGACCATAGGAACTGCTTGCTGTTAACTGTGAAGTCTTCAGCCAGTTTTGCTGTTCAGGGTGCTTTTGGACCAGTCTTAAATGAGACTTTGATGTGCCCTTGTGAGGCTCGCAGTACATGGTCAGAACCAAAGTCTTTATGCCAAATTTAATGTAAGTTGAAGTGAGTTACATTTTAATCAGTGTCCACATGTATTTATAGAGTCAATAAATAGGTGCTATTTTATCCATGTGATTCCCTCCTTCAATACAGATGACAAAAGCAGTTCGGAGAGCTAAAATTATTACCCAAATTCTGTAACAGCTCATCTTCACTATGATAAACTATTGTAACACCCTGATTTTCTGTATTCAGAGATAGCAGCACTGGCTGATCATATGAGTTTATCACTGAGACCCTCAGTTTTCTTTTTTCCCAGAAGACTGTATTTTTCATTTTCTAGGTGCTGTAAGGTTATTATAAGTTTTACAGTTTCTTTGGGGCATGACTAAGACCACTTTTTCTCTACCATCTGGAGTGCTCCTATTCTTTTTTACTGAACGCATAATTACAACTTTTTCTATAGGGGGACTGAATCGTGGCCTGTGGTTACCAAAACACTCAGATTTGGGGAGGATGGAGAGTTTTTCATTTTATTTTTATTAAACAGCAGAACGTTCAGATTGTTCATCTTTCCCCATAGCCTTGATTTTCTAGTTTCTCTTCAGCTGTCTTGCATTAGTTCTGCTTTCCTTAGTTCTGCCCTGATCCTTCCATTTGTTGCTTGAATTCAAAATTAGGATTCAGATTCAGGTAAAGATACCTAAACATAAGTGTCAAACTTTGAACCAGATATCCAAGCTATTATATTCCAAGGTGTCACTGCTGTCAGTGAAGCCTAGTTAATGTGTCAGCTCACCCTGGAGTAAGAACATGAGTTCGATTTATTGAGGGGAAACCCTCTCCAGCTCTCTGTATCACCCACAGGCCAAAGCATGGTATTTTTTTTTTCATGCGACCAAACACATGGAGGAGCTTGGACATTGCCACTTGACTTTTGATCATGACTCTTGAGCTCAAGCTATGAGGACTTATTTATTCAGCGCAAGAAGGCCCTATTTCTGTGCCTGATAACAGCTAAGACATAACTGTCTACCTACAGCTGAACAGAAAAGAGCCAACTGGCAGTCTATATCTCTCCTCTTGATTTCTGTACAAATTGCCCAATGTAGCAAGGCCACTACTATTTAGGCTTTCAAGTCCTAACTCAGATCCTAACTCTCTGAGGTCCTTTCAATATATGAATGCTGGCTGGTTTTTTACTGCCATGCATCCTTGGAATAAAACGTTTTTCCTGAAAGTGGTTTATGTATTACAGCTGATAAACATTTGTCTAAAAAGAGTCTGGTCGTGTCTCCAGTTACTTAATCTTCCTAGATATTCTAAGAATTAGAGTCACCATACCCTCTTAACTGAGAATGAAAATGACTGGGAAAAACTTTTCGAAATCTTTTGGACAGTTCCAACCAAACACAACATATCACAAAGTCAGAGAATATGCCGAGTTGGAAGGGATCTACCAAGATCATTGAGTCCAACTCTTAGCTCTGCATAAGATACCACTCCATGTGCTTAAGAGTATAGTGCAAACACTTGAACTGTGTCAGTACATGCCTGTAGCTGGATAATGAAATGCCATAACTCGCACAGAATTACACAGAATTCCTTGATTCAGAGAAATCTATCAGCAAATTTTTAAATCCATATGAACTAACTAAAAACATAGATCTGAAATAAAATCCTGAAATAAGTCCTTAGCTAATGTAAATAATTTTTTAGATTGATTTAAGTGGTCCACTCTGCAGCTACTGAAGTCTGGCCTGGAGGTAAGACCAAAGCAGTGATCAGAGGTAAGAGCTTGTCTAAAGTCAGAGCAGTTTACAGCCCAAACAGCTTGTATACGAGTGGCAAAGTTTACAATAAGACAATTCCCAGACTGACTGCAGGTTTACAAAGCCAACACTGCTGCAAGAAAAGCACAGTCGTTAGCACTGTGTCCCTGAAGTTATTTTAGAAATATCTGAAAAAAACCAAAAAAGCAACCTATTTGTGCAGAGATGTTTATCTGAGATTTCATAAAAAACCCTAAATAAAAGCTTTGCCAGACTTTAGTATTGTTAGCATATCAGTGCAAATTAAACTCATTGCTCCTCTAGACCGAGTGCCTCATTGCAGCACTTTAAGACTTGAACTGCTTGTTTAATGGGCCATGACATCTTTCCCATTTTCTATTCACAAAAAAATTAAAAAGTCTTGGTGTTAAAAAAGAGCAATAATGATAAGTCTAGTTAAATCTCTGTCTATTTTGAAAATTAGGAAGATGTCAGTAATTTGTCTTTCAGAATGTGCAAAGGTAAAACACACTGATACGTCAGTAGAAGATGGGCCAGTGTACTTCCTGCTGAGTTTGAAGAAATGCTGCAGGACAGATAAAAATGAAAATCAAAGGGAAAGTTCACAAGGAGCCATCAAGACAACCCAGTAAAGACACAATGGGTTTTTTATATCACTGTTGTAGAATATAGATCATAAAGTAGAGATAACAAAAAGAAATACTTGGTTAGGTTGGTCCAAGCAGTCATTTTTTCATTTGCCAGTATGCCAGAGAAGATTCAGAAGATGTCTCTGGTAGAAGACTGCAATGGTTGCCCAGCCAGTGGATAAATTCTGTGCTATGAGGCAATATGCAGCATATGCTCAGATTAAATCAATGAGTGGCTTATTATACTTTTCAGTTTTGAACTCTCCCAGCATATTTTATAGTTGATGAAGTTTTTTTCTCTTCTCTGAAATAGCCTCAGCCCTTTATGAACTTGCCCTGGTCCCAGATAAGTACATGCATCTCTTCACCCTTTTTAAAATTTTCTTACTGTTTTCCGTGCAGCTTGATTGACACCATGGCTTCATTCCCATGATCCCAGTTTGCCTTTCCCTGGCATACTGTCTCTGAGCATTTTTACTTGGGTAGGTGGTCTGTACATAGAGTGGAAGATAAAGTTGTTATGTAGGCCAAAAAGTTGCTCATCAGGTTCTGCTGGGAACTGACTGATATAGGTTTAAAAATTGCTTTTGGTTCTACCATCAAAAAGCCAAATCAGGAAATTGGATTTTCCTTCTGTTTATCATACAGCAGAGCAGGTCCTAAACAGTTAATCCTGCATAGCTCCTTGTGGTATATTCCAATGGTAACACATGTAGCTAAATAATTTGTAGCACTGCAAATATAATTTACTCTTTGTTCTCTGATTAAATCCTTGTAATTCTCTATTCTCGTGTTCCCATTTCTTTGAAAATGAATTAGAAAAACAGTTCTTTAAAATATAATATACAAACAATTTTGTCATAAAAATAGATCCTCTCTCTTATTGAAAAAGGTCTGAAATAGTTCCCCTATTTTCTAGATCCCTCAGGATGTAAAAAACCCCAGAGATGCTACAGCAGAAGCTGAATCAGTGATGCTGTTCAAGTAGTAAGAATATATTGGGTGTTTTGTTTTAAAAAACCTCTTATTAAACAGCTTTTATTAAAATTTATTTGAAGATGGTTTTTTTAAATTTTTTTTTGGCAGCGGGGGTGGGGATCCCTATTAATGATGAGGGAAATGAGAATTCCGAGTAGATCTTAACCTCTGTCACCCTGGGAAGTAATTTTCAGGTGTAACTTACTGAGACTGAAGGTCTTAACTTCTCCTTAGGCCATCAAGGATTTGGTGGGCTGTAGAGCTGCTCTTCAAGACCATGATTCCATGTGGCTCAGAGCACATTTTGCAATACTGTGGAGTCATCAGATCTGTCAAGCTGAATTGGAGGCGTTTGTTACATGATAATGGATGATTGGGTGTCTGCAGGGCCTGGCTTGGTGACAACACGTGAAAGAGCAATGATTCACTCTGCTAAAGTCACCATGGGGATAATTTTAATAGGGCCACTGTTGCAATTAAAGTATGGTCTCATTTAAAACCTATGGTTTGAGACATCCATATTCACGTTTGCTGTAATGATATCTCTCCCACAGCTACATGGAAATGTCTTTTCCCATCATGCTTGGTAGCTGTTTGCTGTCCAACACAGACATGACACACCAGTGACATACCTTGCATGCTGGTTTCAGGAAGGGACATCTTACGGCCAGTCATAAGGTCACAGCAGGGCCAGCAGTCACTGTGGATGTCTTTCTGCAGATACTGGAAGAAGCTGGAGAAAGTTATCATCAGTACACAAGGGTGGGGTAAACTCTTCCTGGAAAGGTATTTTAAATCAAATTAAACCTTTACTGTGACACTTTCTGAGACACAAAAAAGTTGGAGGAAGTGACTCCAGTGCCATTATATGTATATTTCTTGAATGAGCCAAATCCTCTATGCATCTGACATATTTACATATTGTGTGTCATTAAGCTTTGCACCAGCACTAGGGTCAACAGAATGGATTAACAAGCTTTCCATTATTTTAAAATTACATCTTTGCTGTATGTTTACATGGTAAGTTTAGAAATGTGACACAACGGCAAATATTCCATGTTATTTAGAATCTGTTTATTGAGAAGGTGTTGAATACTCTCTGTCTTCCTTTTTTAGCTTGTCATTCAGTAAAATCCCAAGTTTTGAAGTAGATAAGAACCTCATACACTCTATGAATGTTAGCAACATAAATCTTATTGTAAAAAACACCCACAAAAACAAACCCTTAGAGGTAATTACATAACATAGCAGATGGTGGAATGGATGCATAAAGAAGTAATTTGCTTGGAGGTACTTATCAATTTCATAATACAGTGCACAAGTGTTTATTCTTTATTCAAACTGAAAGAACACTGCCAATTTATTGTGTAACTATGTTCTGCCAATGTCCTATATAATGACATGGTTTTGTTTTGTATTATGGATTTGTCCATCACTTGCCTTTCCCATTATCCACATGTTGTCTGCCAATGGCGGAGGCAGAGCCAGCACTAAGACTGAAGACCATATTTATCTCCCTCTTCACACGTTTTTGGTTGTTGATGGGAGAGGTATTTTAATTTGTATGTTTTAGTTAACATACAGTATTTTTTACCACAGAGTTAAACAGCCAGTGTTTCAGACTGAGAAATGTAGAATTGAGAAGAAAGAGTGTTAAATTCATTTTTCTACCCTGGGAGAGTAGAGCAATTTAAAGTGCTCTCAATACCATCATAATGTTAATTTCCCCCCCAGTGTTTTCTGGCATCTGGCTCTATTCCCCCATGCAAAGGAGCTTTACAGAGTAGTTTGTCTCATTAGAATTTTTGTTCCTGAAATGTGAAAGGAAAATAAATATTATATATAGTGTCTGTGCAGATATATTGCTGTATATAAATATAAAAATAGACAGATGTGAGAATATTTCATAGAGTCAAGTATATCTGAAAAATATTGATTCCAATACTTAACCAGAAAGTAAGAAATTTGATCTGCAGTTATCTGTAGTACCTCAGTTTAGCCTTTTTATGTATAGCTGCTAGGATTTAGTCCTGCAGGATGCTGGAGAAAAGCTAACGGGATTTCTTGAAAAATGTGATACTTTTTTTATTGAAAGATGAAGGACATCTATAGATTGGATATTACTGCCTTTTTCACTTGCTCAGCTGAAGTCCTCTGGTGAAAGGGATTCTTAAATGTGGAATGGAACAGCTGTAGTTTCTTTAGGTAGAAATTGCTTACAAAGAAAAAAAATTAAGTTTTTCTGTGCTTTTTCTTTTGTTCACCAATAGCAGATAACTGTTGAAAAATACTAAAGAAATTACTACACCATGGAAATATGTAATCCTGTATGCTTTTGAACTGTACTGGATCCACATGATCTGCCATAATCTGCCAGTATGTGAAATGCTACAGGTATTGTTCAGTTTGATTTCATGATCTGCAGCAGATGCCAAACAATGCAGCCGCCAATTTCCTCTGTGCCTCGATATTATACATTAATGGGCTGCTGAGAAGGACTATTTTATGTATGTTGGGATTTTTTATATGTAGCCAATTATATTTTAGAAGTTTGGCCTTGATATTAAACCCTCTGCATTTAAATTATAGTTGTTCTATGTATAACAGCATTCTGAAATATTTAGAGAAAGTGTGTCTGTATGTCCATGGTTTTTGAAAGGCAACAGCAAGCAGTAATCTCCTTACACTTTTCAGGTACCATGTTAAAAAAAAAAAAAAAAAGTAAAAGAAATGTTGAAAAATAAGGAGGAAAAAAGACAGTACTTTCTGGTTTTCAAACAGAGAAGAATTTTAATATTTCTAACAAATTTGGTTACTGAAAAAACAGCTCTAAATTATGTTACCTGTCATTTGTTGTAATTCTTTAAATTGCCTTACATCAGAAAGAGCATTAAAGATCCCTAGATGTCTTTGATATAATCAGAACAGAGTTTTTTAAAGGTCTCAGTGGAATGCTAGCCTATCTAGGTAGAATTATATTTTGCAATCCCTGAAGAACAAAAGTCCGTCAAGTACTTAAAAAGCTAGAGATGAAGGGCTGTACTTCAGATAGAGCAAATGTAAGCTAAAAATGGCTAAACGTAGGCATCTGGGAAATATGTCAACCCTAACAGCTCAAAAATAGAAATAATTATGTAAATCTTGGCTCCAAACCAGAAAGCGGGTGAGTTAGAAAGGTTGTTAAATGTGGTCACATACTTCAGTAAATTAATTCCATCTCCTGTCAGAGATTAGAGATCCCTTATGAAGGTGCTAAAAAGATAGATTGCTGAGTGGCAATTTAGGTCAGACTAACTTAGCTTGTTCATTGCTGGGAAAGCGTGGAACAGAACTCTCTGTTCCAAATGTCTAAGCACCCAGGCAGACAATTACAACCTCTGAAGAGCATCAAGAGCAGTGAGGCATGGTTACTTCCCAGACCTACTCACAATGAACGAAATGCTCACCTTTAAAACAGTTCAGGTTGCACATGAAAGAGACTGAGTAAATTGGAAAAGGGAAATGGAAGAACTACGATAAAGATGTCCATTTCTTTCTGTAATAGTTTAAATTTATTTCATGGGTTATGGGCAACGGCTTACTTGTGAGACTTCCAGTTGTTCCCACCACTGAAAATTAGAAAATTAAATCTGACATTAGTAGGAAAGAAAAAAACACAATCTTTTTCTACATTGTATGATTTGATAAATATTTTTTCTTAGGAGCATATGCTGGTCCCACCGTTGGGATACAAGATCCACTCACCCAAGGAAAGACTGAATGGAGAAAACATCTGTGGCATTTTATAGACACGGTTTATGAACTGCATTCCACCTATCAGGTGTCTGAAATAAAGCCTTAGTTATATGTTCTTCAGAAGGGAACTTTCAAGGGAATCACTTTAACTTCTGAATAGTCAATGGAGCACTATGTCCAGTTTTGCATTAAAAGACATTTTCATCTATGATGATGGTGGTCAAATATTGGAGATTGCCTAGAGAGACTGTAGAATGCCCTTCCATGGAAACATTTTGGACTTGATTGGACATAAGCAACCTTGTAGGATTAGATCTGCTTTGAGGAGGGGGTTAGATTAAATGACATCTAGAGATCTTTTCTGACCGAAATTGTCTGTAGCTCTGTGCTTCCTTGACATGCTAGAAATGTATTATTTTTAGAGCTAAAATTTTGATGTGTGTCCTTTGGATCGCCAATATTGTATCAGATACAATGAAAGAGGTGCTTTGTAAATCTGATCTGAGGTTCTGTTGGCTATGTTGGCTACCAATAGGAGCTGCAGAGATGTTCCAGGAAGCGACTGGCTCTACAGCTGGCAATTCTGACACACCAAAAAGTGGCCTTAAGGACTTATCAGAGTTAGACCAAACAGATGAAGACACAACCCCCTAAAAAAAACCAACCCAAACTCCAAAATAAAAACCAAACAACTTCCCCCCCCCCCCCACCCCCCTTCTAAAAAAAAAAATCCCCAAAACCTATAAAAAATAGATTAGAAGCTAGGATTTTGAATTTTTTAAGAATAGGACAAAAGCAACTTATACCTTACCTACTTAGGCTGTAACTAGTGATAATCTAGAAGGGCAGAGGCCTGAGCACTGGTATGTGATTGCCTATACTGCTATTTCACTAGTGGGTGTCAGTGTCTGATGTGATTGGAGTTTGACCCACAAACGGCCTCCTGTACACTTGGTAGAAAGGTCTGAGACTTACCATGGGCTATTGGTCATTCTCAAGTTTGACCATAGCTAGCCTGTGTTGGGAAGTATGAGAATTTATTTCTGTGGAGAGCTGTACTTGTACCGTTTTTTCTCAGTGTTTGAGGAGAATGCCTGTTTCACTTACCAGTGTATATATAAATGGCATTTGAAGTACTTATCCAGCTAGCATGGTGTCAGCTACTCTGTGGAAACGTACTATCTCGTTTTTGGCAATGGGGACAGCTTTTTACAGCTTCTCACAGAGGCCAGCCCTGCAGCACCCTTTGCTATTAAAACCTTGCCACATAAACCCGGTTTACACTTTTAACACCAAGTCAAGCTAGTGTTCAGGCCTCTGCAAAAAGGCCCCAAACAAACCTATTTAACAAAATTTCACATGCTACATTCGTTTTCCAGTTTAAAATAAAAAAAATAAAAAAAGTCAAAAGAAAAAATTAAAAAGCAGCTTCAAAGAGGTAATTCTCAGATGCAACAGGATGCATCTTGGAGGTAGAGCATTTAATTGTGGACTTGTCTCTCTATTGCTTCCAGAGAAACAGCATTAATTTTCACGGGTCTAATAAGTTGTCATTATCCAGCTGGTAAGGGCATATCACTCAGAGCTGCTTCAGCAAGAAGAGATAAAGGGGCAAACTCTGTCTCTGTGTTGTTAAGTGGAGTTGATAGCAAATGCCTACTGTTCTAATATGCAAAATAAAGTAACACCACCTGGAAGTATGATAAAAATATTTCATAGAACCACCAGATAAAATGGTAAACATATTAACAGAAATGGATATAAGATAGATGTTTTGTTGGTTTTATTTTAAATTTTAAAATGTTTAATTAAAATATAATATTCAAAGATGACTATGCAAGCTCCCGTAATGGAATGTAAAAAAATGATGCAAGTATTCTAATAAATTAAGATGTAAAAATAAAATAAACCTTTTTTTATAAAATGTTTCTTTCTGTAGTCCAAAAGTGACATTTTTACACTGACAAGTATGGAAGTGGTTTAAAATAATAACTAAAAATTATGAGACTTTTTTGGCTTACAAGCAGATGTAATTCATAATCATTGTTCTATTAATATGACAATATAAAAAGATAAAAAGCTTTTTGGAATCTGGAGACAAAATACAGCATCATCAGATAACTCAAATGTATCCCTTCCCCAAACCTGGAAATTCTCACACATGCTCCTTCATTCTTTTTTTTCGTACCCTCTTTACTCTTACTTTGCTTGCCTCTCACAGGTTACATCTATTAAGCTTTTCAAGTACCAGCCCTAGACAAACTAAATTGGCCCTCCTGTTGATATAGATTAAAGGTAGAGCAGTATGAATTCCTTTGCTATAATCCTGCTATATGCAGAACCAGAAGCTCAGAGTAGAGCAGTTTATGTTTTCAGACTTGATCAGAAAACATAACTTGAAAATTGTTGCTGCATTGCTAAGCATCCTAGGACTCCACACTGGGAAAATATGAGAAAATAAAAGTAGTGTTCATTAATTTTATTTTTTTAAAAATCATTAGTACCATGAAATATTCATTGATTTATTCATCTGCTAGTGCTAAACTGGGAAGCAAGGTAGCTGAACTGTATTCGAAGAATATGAGGCTCTGAATCTTTTTTTTTTTTTTTTTTTTTTTTTTTTTTTTTTTTTGTGACAAAGTAGTGCCCGGGAACAGTGAATGAGACTATTTTGGGATCAGTCAGCATGGAGAAGAGGTAAAATGACTGCATGATATTGCTCATTTAAGTTTTGGGGTTTTTTCTATATTTTTTGTTTATCTTCCCTTTTCAGTTTACTGGCTTTTGCTCTGCTGGCATTGGATTGCAGGCAGATATTTAGAGGTAGTGCTTCATGATGAGATATTGAAAGAAAGCATGGACCACAGATTAGGTCAAAGAATTGAGAGCTGGAAGTATATAGAATGACAGTATAGAAAATGAAGCACAGGATGTGAAGGAGATGGAAGGTAGGGTAAGTGGACGGAGGAAATCCAAATAGCAGAAAAGAATCAGAGATGAAACTTGTAGGGACCTGAAAAATAAAACTAACGAAACTAAACCAACCAACCAAAAGAAAATACATTAATTTAACTTGAGGAAAAAGAAATAGGTAGTGTTGGGTTTAGAGAACATTTGGTCATGAAAAGCAGCAAGGCATCTGGGCGGAACATGTGGAGTATTGTCAATCCCATCATGAAAGTGAATAGGAGGAGATGAGAGGATTCCTCTTCTTTCTCTTTTTCCTGGAGCAGTTCTGCCATTTCCCATGCACTGCATATTTTTCTCCTAATGGTATGGCTGCTGTGAAGTGAGATGAATGGAGATTTCAGAGGCGCCTGTTCTGCATAATGCACAAGGGGAACTTCCTTTATGGAAATCCAGGCAGTCTCTGTGCCCATGATGGTAAGAGGAGATGCATCCCTTATTCAACGCATGCTATTTCTCGTTTATTTAGTTACTATCCTTTTCATAATATTTGTCCCAGATTCAGGCTATCTGTCCAGAGAGTAAAAACACCAGAGCTATGAAAAAGAGCTTCCTGTCTGGGTTCTGTAAAAAACTGCTGAGATATGTGATAGGGCTCCTCTGAGGGAAAGCCTTAGTGGCCTTATCTGCCTTCTCTTATTTTTCTGTCATTAGTTGCAATTCATAAGAATTTTGTTATTTGTAAATATTAAAGCTGGTTTCAATACTGTTATCTTTAGCATAATGAGAGAACCCAAAGAGAATGGATGCTGTGAATTGTATGCCATGGGGGAGTTTCAGCAAAGAATGGGTGAATGTCAGCATCAAGTCACAAATAGTGGGTGTACTTACATGTAGCTTGAGGCCTGGCACCTGCTCTGGTGAGTCAACAAGCTTGTTCCCTAGGAAAATTGTTTGTATTTTTTCATTCTGATTTGTTTTTTATTCATCTTCCCTTTCCCTCTAAATACAAAAAGCTCCTGTAAAAAGTTTGGTTTTTTTGTTTGTTTTGTTTTTAATCCAAGATAGTGTTTACTAGGAGTCCAGAAGGAGCTGGATTAGAGAATTCAGCTGTTTCAAAATCTAACAGTGGTATTGGAGGACTTGCCTTAAAACCTTTTGCAATTCTATTAAATTTACGAATTCCATATACTTAGGAATGTGTTTCACAAGTTAATAAGGTAAATAATAGCACATTAAGAAGAATTAATTTTTCTTTCATTGTCACGTCTTTGTTATTGCTTTCTAAACAGAAATTGGAGCAGTTTCTGTTCATTCTTACATAGAAATCTGTCCATGTAATTTATTTTCCTTTTTCATGTGTGGGTAATTTTAATGCTCACGAGCCATTTTCATGATAGAATGACCTCAGCTGAACATGGAATTTCAACTGCAAGTTCATCACCTTTTTCTGTACTATGAAAATAATAGATTTCATACTATTTTGTATCCTGTTCCCATTATCTTCATTTCTCCCCTCTAAGTTTTCACAGTTCATCTGTAATTCAGCAATAATGCTTTCAAATTATTTTATCCAGTGAGCATTGCTACGCATTTCTCAATGGAGATTTTGTCTGACATTATGCAACCCATTCACCTGCCTATGGAGAGTTCCTCTAACCTCCTCAACCTTTTCCAGATTTTAGTGAAATGAAATATTTTATGTTAGATATCTATTTTCTGATCTTCCTTAGCCCTTGAATTAATACTAGCCAATAAATAATAATGAATAACACCATTTTTAATGTCTCAGTTGTTAACTTCCAGGCAGACTACAATTTTTGCTACTCTATCTAATCTTTATACAAATTTTTCAAATTAATAGAATTAAGTATGTAATGCAAACGTGTGTGTGTGTGTGTGTAAACTTACATATGCTAAGATTCCCTCTGCTTGAAGTGACTCAAAACCTGACTGGACATAAGCAGCCTGCTCAAGCTGGCCCTGAGTGAGATTATCGAGTCCCACTGTAAATCACTCTGTGAATGTTATTTTTTGTCCAAAGTGACTTTCTAACACAAATTTCATAGTTATTTAGCTAGAAGGAGAGAGTTTGGCAAAAAGTGGAGGTTGAAACCAAAACATTTTAGTTAATCACAAATCTATTATTGGTCTTTCCTTTTTTTTGCACATTTTAACTTTATCTTCACACTGACTTGCCTCAAACTTTTTACAAAATCTTGAAACCTCTGTGAAATCTACATTATTTTTTACACAGTTCTCCTTTTTCATTCCAAATTACAACTGAAGTAGCTCTTAACATTTTGTGACTTTCACTGAAATTCTTTTCCCGCTTTGCCTGCAGCTTCTTTTCCAAATCCTTTAAATCTGACAGGGACAACCAGCCTTAGACCTGGAGGGGAATTTTACAAGTTCCTGTTGCTGGCTGAATTATTTAAAGAAATGGAAACAATGCTGAGAAGTTAAAAATCAATTTTATATGCAGCCCACTTTCTAAAATTTTGCTCTCATACATGTATTCATTCATGAGATTGATTTAATCTATTATTTTAAACATACTACAAAACGATTTTCTAAGAAAAAACAATTTTCTGGGTCAAACCTGCAAGACAACTCACACAGCTACTCATTCTACACCTCCTCAGAGGGATGAGGGGCAATTTTTGCATTTGTGTAAATAGCTGGAATTCGTGTGATAGCTGGAGTCATATTGGAAGATTGTCCTGCTGTGAGGCTGGTGTGGTAGACCATGTCATCAGCCAAAAGCAGTGTGGGCACTCAAACAACCAGGACCTGCAGCGAAGCAGGAGTAACAGACCTGAGAGACAGACAGAAGTGACAAGGAGCACTCATGTAGTCCTAACTAAAAACAACTTAGTGTATATGTTATACATAATTTATGCCCTATGTTTTGCTGCACTGAGGGATTTTGCTGCTGAGATGATGCTGGATGCTTCTGGACGCTGTTGCTACTTGAACATAGAATGTGACATGAATGTGACATACCAGTATGGATTAATGAAAGCTGTCCCAAGCACTATCTTGCCAGTAGCTGGATTTTGTCCTACTTTTTGGCCTTAGCATCATTAAGATTGATTGTAATAATTTCATTTCAAGTGTGGAATCTAGTGAAACAAATAGAAGGCTTCCTTCTAATGCCATTCAAGCAGGAAAGGAAAGTGATTTTAAATCATCTTATGTTGAAAAAAGAAGAAATGAGATTATGAAATCTAGCTTCTGAATGCTCTATTAAAATCAATAGTCACTTATCTGGACTGAATGGCTTCAAACTTCTTTTAAATCACTGATTTCCCACAGCAGATGTAGTCTGGGAACCACAAACCAAAAAGATCCCGTTTCAGAGTAACATACTGCTCCAGAGGAACTCACTGGGCTGTCTGAGGTGAGGGCAGTTACAAAGAGCAGTGTTTTGTGCTGGGGACTGTTTCTACCCATGTCTTCAGCCACTGGAGGAAGACAAAATAAATCCCCAGTGCATTATCAGGTCAGGAAAACAGGCAGAACTAGGCACTGGTAATGGAAACTGGTTGTGAAGCAGCTTTGGTTTTTAACCATTACAGCTGTACTGCTTGTTTTGATACAAGGTGGAAGATGGGCTTTTTATGACAATGTCAAAACACTGGAAAAAAGACACAAACATGTTTTGCACACATGGCAATAAAAGACCAAAAAGAGTAAATGTCTTTTCTTTCACTAACTTAACAGGTATTCACATGCAGGATCATGACAGACCAAATCAGTCCCAAGACACTTTCCAAGATGTAACATTTTCTCCATCTCTCCAATGATGGATCTGCTCTGTTTCAAACTGAATACCGTTGCCTGGACATAGAACACTGTAAGCAATTATTTGGAAATGAAAGTCTCCCTATGCAATTTTATGATGGCATGTGAATAATGACAAGGTGGAACCATGACAAAAACTGAACAATTTCATGCACTGTAGTTACAGCTGCCTATAAATTCTTGTGCCCTCTCTGAAGCTTTGCACAACCCTTTCCTCCCTGTATTTTAGGGAGATAATCTTGTGTTCATTAGGAGAGAAAATAAAAGACAAGGTGAATATCCCACCCCTAATTAAATAGTGAGAGAATTTTATAAATAGACGTAGTTGAAATTATGTTCACTGAGACATTCACAGAGCCACTGCACTAACAGTGTCTCACCTCAAACTGCACATGAAGTTACTGCTAATGTACACGTTCCAAAAGCTCCACAGCATGGGAGAGAGATTAGCCTAATTGTTGATAAGAGAAATTGTAGAAGGCTCCACAGTTTGCATGTAAGGCTCAGAAGTATTAATGAACTGGTTGGTTAAAATCAGGTAGAATGTGGATTTTCACACAGGCTAAACTACTTTCAAGATTTCTGGTGGTTTATAATTGAAACCCAAAGCCCCCATTTTACACATTGTAAGCATAATAATTGTCCTGTGTATTAGGAATCAAAATGGAGTTCTTTGACAGCATTCTATAGTACACATTCTATAGTATAGTGTTCACCATATATAATTGTTAATATCAAGAACCTGTATTTTTTAGTATGATAATAGTGACAGTACACGAAAACACAGGTATTAGATACTTTGCATCCTACTTCCAATCATGTTAACAAAATGTTTTAAAAATCACAAACTGGATTTTTGTGACCTATTGACATACACAGAGATGTGTTGTTCCTGGATCTGCTTCTTGCTCTGCTTTTACATCTTGACGCACCTTTGTAAATCTGGCACTACTGCTGTGGGAATCCAGACTGGAACAAGGTAGAAGAATGAATGCTGAATTGAGTCAGTGTGGTTCAGCCCCAAATTAAGCAGACACCAAATAAATTATAATGAACTGTAGAGTCTAGGAATAAAAGCTTTTCCAACCAACAAATTTCACATGACAAGCAATAATGGTTTTAAATTAAAAGAGATTAGTCTTAGACTAGATATAGGGAAGATTTTTTTTCCATGTGGGTTGTGTAGCACTGGCACATATTGCCCAGAGATGCGGTAGATGCCCCATTCTGAAACCACAGAGCTCTGAGCAACCTGATTTAGTTGACTGCAGGAGGTGTTCAACCAGATGAGCTTTAAAGATCTCTTCCAACACAAACCATTCTATGGTTCTATGAAAGTCTCCTTTAGAAGATATTTGAGACCACAGGAGTCTCCAGTAGTTCAGTTAATTCTACTTCGCAAAGGTGACAGAATACTAAAAGTTGCTGATACTTTAACTAATCATACTTATGTGAGAGCTTAAAATGTCCTCAAGGCCTAACCTGGTATATTCATAGGAATACTCCATAGGTTTCTCCTGGAAAGAGAGCAAAAAAAAAAATCACAGGTCTTGATGTTCCACAACTTTCTGCATTTGAACATGTAAAATTAAACTAAATACCTCTATAATTTACCAATGGATCCTGCCCTGGTAGAAGCACTCAGAGCACATTTCACAAATTAGTAGTAATCTAGAGAACATAAAATAAAACTGTGGCTATCTGCTGTCTCCACTGTGGTAGGGTGTGATATGAAAGACTTGATTTCTCATTTAACGTGTTGGGAAAAAAGAGTTCAAACCATGATCTGTCAGGGTATCACTATATTAAAAAATAAAATGGCTCAGGAAGCCAAGAGACAAGACCAAATAGCACAGAGTGACTATAATACTAAAAGGATAATTCTGTCTAGAACAGACTGGACTTATCCCTGCTGTGAGTCCCTTGGCTTTGCTGCCCACCCCCAACCTTGTCTAATGGTCCTAAAATGTTAATATTGGTTTTGCACATTTTCAATTCAAAGTGTCTGAAATAATGGAAAGCTGTATTGCAACATTCCAGAATGGTGTTTTCATAACACAATGCTGAAAGGAGCTGTACACCCCAGGATATGTCTGTATGTGTTTGAGGATGTCATGCTGTTAACATAGCACTGGGAAATTGTGTAAAACAGGGAAAACCAAACTAGTAATGTCATTTACACAGACTTTTGCCTGAAGACAGACTCTGGGCAAGGGTGAAGGTGTGCATTTCAGCTCAGGGAGTTCTAACTTGGATGAACAATTAATTGTTTAGGAGGCAATTCCCTGTACAAGAACGACTGCAGAAATTCTTCAGAGGGGAATTTTGTGTCTGTTCAGTCCTTTGTCCTTGGTTGTTATTTTCAAAAGGTGCACCCTTGTCCAGACACTAAAAAGGAAGAAAACTGCAAAAGTTCAGGGCAGTGATGTGAATAATAAAAGAGTAATGAATAAATTTCCTCTCTTGAAGGAGGAAGAAAGGAAATAAAGATTTTTTAAATACATACTTTTTTCATTATTTTTGGATATTTTTAATTTTTAAAGGAATTTTATGAAACATCTTCAGTTATTCAACACCTCTGGTTGTCAAGGTTTTTTTGATCACCTCTGTCAGGGAGGTGGGATGTCAGCACTATGCTCCTCTAGGAAAGCGTTAAGACCAGACTCCCCAGCTGCCTTAGGTTCCTTGAATGCTCCTGAAAAGAACCAAAAAAATTCTGCAATAACTTCTTTTTGCATTTTACAGCTTCTTAATAAGGCTGGCAATTCATAATGGACCCCAGACAAACTCCCAATGCAATCCCTTTCATTTAAACAAAATAGAAAAATATCACTAATGAGGTGCCAAATTAAGGCTGTAAGTGCTCATATACATTCCAGGCAGCTGATTATCTCTCATCAAGGTGCCTAAGTAATACAGTCCTCATAATGAACTAATAGATTTGCAGGTCCAGTTAACACAAAAGTTCAACCTCAGACAAGTTAAAGTTAATCAAGTACAAAAAGGATTAAATTAGTACATTTAAATTCAACTGACGGAGGCATTAGAGCTGTGCTATATTCCTTATTTTCTGCTTTGGTGTTAACTGTTGGGAAGAGAATGGCAGTTGAAGTATCCCACTCTTTGGGGACTTCATGCTTCAGTTCCTTACCACCCATGCATATGGAGTTGCTAATGACAGAGCAGCTACCCATCAGGGAATGCAATTCCACGTAGACATTTTCACCAAAATGGATTATTTCAGCCTCGTTGGTCACAGATTCTGTAGTTTTCCAGTGATTCATCTTACTATTAATAATGTCAGAGAATTTTAGACCCTTGAATTAAATAATGATAAATAGGAGCCACTGAGCGAGCTCGGCAGAGGCAGTGCTGTTTATTTCAGTGTGAAGCTCTGTCAGGCCTGATAAATCGGATCCCTGAAATAGTTTATAAAGTACTGAATTGATGTGGCGGTTGGTGAGGGAGAGAATTAATGTTACAAAATAGGCCTGCAACCTAGATTTGATGAAAGCTGAGGAAAGCCTTTTATATAAATTCTGTGTCTGTGTAGGAAATGGTTGCAGTGAGAGGTGAAAGAGCTGCACAGGGAAATAACGTGCTCTGCAATCTCGGTGGGTACAGGTCAGGGAGGGAGGCACTCTGAGGATGTTGGCAGTGCCAGAGCTCTGCGGCACTACACGAGAATTCTGCCAAGAGGAGGGGTGGTCACAGACTGCTCATTTATAATACCAAACACTGAGGACACACTGCACAAAAGAAAAATGAAAGGCTTCTTAAAGATGTAGAAGAGGCTTTCAAGTTCCACATGGCTGTCTGTGCCAGGCTGCTGGAAAGGAGTTGATCCTTGATGTTGCCCTCAGTACTGCAGTTGCTGTTGCTAATCTCTCTGGCTGAATTAATAGTTTCCTCTTCAGATCACTTCATAAAAATAGCCTGGAAAATGAATGTTTAAATCATCTTCCATCCAGTTCATAATTTTAGGTAGATGCTTTCCAATTTGCAGCAAACAGGATTGCTAGGAGTGGTATCCAGTAACAGAGCAGGCTGATTGATCTGTGTATGCTGGGAGACACCCAGCCTTCAGGAAAAACATGCTGCCCACAGAAATGGGAACTTTACAAAGATGCTTACTGATGAAATTGGGCACATAATTGCAGTTAAAGACAGTGAGACCTGGTGAAACTCAGATCTTGCAAGTTCTCCATAACACAGGCCCAATATTTCTGAATTATCAGACCAAGTTGATGGGGGAGAGATGACAATGATGTTTCTCCAGCTGTGCAAGATGTGTCTACACACCAGTGGAGAAAACACTACTTACATGTTTTGCTTATTGCTTGGTATGTATATTTTGTTCTTTAAATAGGAAATTGTTTTCTGAAGTACTGCTGCACCTTAAGATCATAGAATCACAGAATATACTGTGTTGAAAGGGACCCATCAGGATCACAGAATTCAACTCCTGGCATTGCACATAATATCCCAAGAATCACAACATGTGCCTGAGAGTGTTCTCCAAATGCTTCTTGAACTCAAACAGGCTTGGTGCTCTTAACACTTCCTTGGGAAGCCTGTTCCAGTGTTCAACCACATGCTAGGTTTGTTCCAGCCACATGCTGGGTGAAAAATCTTGTCCTGATTTCCAATCTAAACCTTCCCTGACTTGGCTTCATGCCATTCCCTTGAATCCTATCACTGGTCACGAGAGTGAAAAGATCCGTTTCTGCCCCACCACGTCTCCTCATAATGAAGTTACAGATTATGATGAGGTTCATGAGGTTCTTTAGTCTTCATGTAGTCATGCTGTAATACTTTTCAGATTCATACTTACTCATGAGGACATCATAAAGGGATGGAAAGGAGCATGAGCTTTTTTTGATGTCACTCCCTCTCCAGAATAGCCCTTCCTGACCTTGTGTCACATTACTAAAGGCCAAAAGAGTGACCATTCATGGATCATAGACTTCAAATCAGCTGTTAACCACAAGATGAGGCTGTTAGATTGGGGATGATAGTTTTAATAATTCTATATCTGCTTCTTCCTACAAGATAGCATAGGGAGCGAAATATTGTAGATGATTGTCACCCTCCAAATAAGGATTTAGGTGCCATTTCTAGCCCTTTTTTTTTTTGTTTTCCACTAAATGGGCTATTCTTCAGACAGGTGTTTTCCTTTCACATTTAACAAAGCTACAGCATGGCCAACTTCTGAAAACAAAAGCCAGAACTACTCTTACGCAGTTCATTCAACAGAAAATCTGATCAACCTCACAGGACAATCAGTGGGTTAAGGTCTGAAGGATAATACTTTCATGCAGTTGAAATGTATAATATAAGAACTCTATAAATAGCTAGATAATATTCAGCATTTAGACTGAGTTTTGGGAAGAACCTTGGTGTTCATTTTTTCCCATCAGGTTTATCTCATTTCTACTAACATCCATAAAATTACTCTGTAAATTCCATAAGTACATTCAGTATCAAAACAATGAGAACACCATCATGAGAGAAAAATAAATATACTTTTCCTCTAAATGTATTATTTACAATTGATGTGCCTGGAAATTACTTGATACCTGTTTTCTGTGTCTCTAGCTTTTTACCCTTACTGGATCTCAAAAAAACCCTGATTATAAAAAAAATAATATTATAAAAAATTAAAAATCTGATTATAAGAGCCTTGTAAAAAGAGGAAGAAAGTAATAAGCAAGTTTAAAGAATTTTTTTATTAACTTAATATAGGAAATTTAACCTCTTAATCTTCAGTATCACAGGGATAGAGGGGGAATGTGGAATGGAAAGCAAAAGGAAGGAATGACATTCATAAAATTCTGCTTAATACTGATACAAAAATATGTATTTAGAAAAGAGACAATAATACCATTTTATTCCAACATTTTTTCTCATTATTTCCCCCCCTCCCCCCTCCCTCCTAATTCTGTTTGAAATACGAAAAAATTTTTGAAATAGCTTGCAGGCACAAAGAAATGCCTCAAAAATGATGAAAAGACTCCTACACACTCAGCTTACCTTACTGGCTATATTTGCAGTACATGTACCAGCACCTAAGTTAGTTGCGCTGGTCTGACTACAATCAATAGAGAGAAATAATCACAGAATCACGTTATACACTGAATTGCAAGGGATCCACAGGGATCATCAAGTCCATCTCTTAGCTGTGCACAGGACCATCCTCAGGAGTCACATCATGTGCCTGACAGTACCATCCAAATGTTTCTTGAACTTTGTCAGGCTTGGTGCGGTGACCACTTCCCTGGGAAGCCTGTTCCAGTGCTCAACCACATGCTGGGTGAAGAACCTTTTTCTAATATCCAACCTAAACCTCCTCTGACGTAACTTCAGACCATTCCCTCCGGTCCTGTCACCAGTCACCATAGAGGAGAGATCAGTGCCTGCCTTTCCTCCTTCCCTCACAAGGAAGTTGTAACTCCTCAGTCTCCTCTTCTCCAGGCTGAACAGATCAAGTGACCTCAGCTGCTCCTCATATAGTTTCCCCTCAAGGCCTTTCATCATCCTTGTGGCCCTCCATTGGACACTCTTCAATAGCTTAATATCTTTCTTATATTGTGGTGCCCAAAACTGCACCCAGCATTCAAGGTGAGACCACACCAGTACACAGCACAGCAGGACAATCCCCTCCCTCGACTGGCTGGCGATGCTTCGCTTGATGCTCCCCAGGACATCAAGGTTGTCCCTCCCGTCTGCCAGAGCACTGCTGACTCACATTCAACTTGTCATTGACCAGGACCCCCAGCTCCATTTCCACAGCTCTGTTTTCCAACATCTGATCCCCAGTCTGTATGCACATCTGGAATTGCCCCATCCCAGGTGCAGAATCTAGCACTTGCCCTTTTTAAACTTCATGTGGTTGGTGACTGCACACTCCTCTAATTTTCTGAGGTCTCTCTGCAGGGCCTTCCTGACTTTGAGGGAGTCAACAGCTCCTCCTAGTTTTGTGTCATCTGCAAACTTGCCTAGTAAACCTTCCAGTCTTGTGTCCCAGTCATTTATGAAGATGTTGAAGATTGCGGGGCTCAAAATGGAGCCCTGCAGAACCCTACTAATGACAGGTTAACCAATCTGATGTTACCCTATTCACTTTTGCTCCTTGTTCTTGACCCATGAGCCAGCTACTTACCCACCACATGGTGTGTTTATTCAGCTGTGGGCTGGGCATTTTGTCCAGAAGGGTCCTGTGGGACAATATGTAAAGGTTTACTGAAATCCAAAATCATCAACTGGCTTTTCTTGATCAACAAGATGCATTAACTAGACATAAAACAAAATCAGGTTTGGTAAGCACTATTTTTGTCTCATGAAGCTGTGGTAGCTGTGACCAATGACTGTGTTGTCTTTCAGGTATTTTTCAATACATCCCAGAACAAACTTCTCCATAACTTTAACAGGCACTGATGTGAGACTGACAGGTCTGTAGTTTCTGGGGTCCTACTCTTGTTCTTGAAAATCGGGACAATGCCCACCACCTTCTAGTCAGCTGAAACCTCTCAAAATCATTGAAAGAGGTTTTGCTGTGACATCAGCCAGCTCTTTGAGAAATCTTGGATGAATCAAGGCCCATAGATTTATAGTGATCCAGCTGGAGCAGCAGATCTCACACAATTTCAGGGTCAACTAGGTGTTGATCATTCTCGCAGTCATTTACTGACCTATATTAGCATAAAATAGATTTATTCTTTTAAGTACATTTCTTTTAATATAAAGGTATTTGTAGAGTGACTATGTGAGCATTGTAAGCATCTGTGGTGGTCATACGTATCCCCCCTCTGGCAGCTTCAACATCTTTGAATCAAGGCATTGCTTCTTGAAGTAAATGGTGGGTAAATGTAGGAGTTGCAACCAAACTTACATTTATGAAATGCAAGGAGACTCTGTTCTGTTTTCTGTAGTCTTTCATACTGCACACAAAGGACAGTTCCATAGGTTGTGCACACCTCTTTGTTATGAAAACAGTATGATGAAATGAGGCAAGTTTTGGACTAATCTCTTCTTCGATCCCATCTAAACATATAGCAGTGTACTGCAGCAACTGGGAAGTGGTGTGTCCTCAAGGATTGGAATGCCAGATGTAGCGCTGCTGTAGTCCTTATGTTCCTGTCCTATATTAAATAAAAAACATTTTACTCCATTTTGTCAAAATGTACTTCAGTGAGTTATTTATAAAAAAGTCCAGCCCTATTTGAGTATTTCACATCTTGTAGAGTTATGATTTTTTTAAAAAAATTTGCTTTTATTCTGTTTTAGTCTTTGTGTTACATGAAGGTCCATATTACCATCCCACTTTGCTGCCTTCACCTGATTTAAGCTGCAGTAACTCTTTAGAGTGTTTTTGAAAGCATAGCCTGAGTCCATGTAGGGTCTGGTCTTAAGAAAGCTGTGTTATGAGATGCAGCTCCTTAGAGATATATGTCTGGGTGGGAGTAAAGCAAATTGTAAAACCAGCTGGGAAGCAATTCTGGGTAATAGCAACAGCTGAAGCTCTGCTTAAGGAAAAGAGATACAGGTATCAGAGAATTCTCCTTGAGGCTTTGGTATAGCTGGAGGAGAAGAAATTAGGATGAAAATCTGTATAAAAACATTTCAGAGAGAAAGCACTTGTAATGGATCTTCTCAGAAAGTAGCCAGGAAGGGGAAGACGATGTGAATTTCTTGATTTTTAGACTGACAAATCTATCATACAGTGAATGATATCCTAACAAAAAGCCCCAAACCAAGCTCCAGATGTCACAGTCAAGTGTTTCTGTAGGGGGAAACTTTAATGACACTTTCCCGTTCATGGATATTTAATAGTTTTTGTAGTAATTGCAATGAAGATTAGCAATGAGTGAGGGCAGCCCTGTGACAGCTGATGAAGCATCGTCTCCGAAGTTGCGTGTGATATGTTAGGACTGGTAAATAATATATATGAAACTAAAGAATAGTTTAAAAATTTATAAGTATTTTCTGTAATTTTTAATGGATATTATAAGTAAACTGATAAATTTTAGACTATCTGTAGTTCATCCTATGTAAATGTTAACTGAAACTTCTGTGCTCTGTATCTATTTTTCTGCTAGATAACTAAACCAGATAGTTGTGTATCTGGGCTCTGAAAATCAACTACAGGTCTCATACAGGTTGAGGAGCTAAAGTTCTATTCTAATCAAAGTAACATTTATATTGGTAAACTTGATACTTTTGGGGCCCAGCCTTTAATTTACATAGATATGTATCACATTAACATTGTACTGTAGTTGTGTGGTATACACCAGTATGAAGGAGAATGTATATTTCTTTAAAGTGTTTTTCTCATTCCCAATTTTTCCTCACAAGAATAGTTATTTGAACCTGAGAGGGTTAAGGCCCAGGCATTTTCAAGCTATGAAATAAACTCTGTAGAAGAGCCAATGAGACTTTCTGTGTCTACTGGAAATCAATATTCTGTATCCTCTAAAACTGTCTTTCACAGCCTCTCTTCTCTGGAAATTGCAGATATCTTGAGATCACATATGACCTCCTTTCAGGTAGCAAAAATTCTTATGCCCTGCTAGAACTGAACTAGATATACTCGATTATATTGTGTATCTCTAACAGCTCATATGTATTCGCTTAACCTGCTCCATGCCATAACCTGACATCAGGACTGAAGTTCATTGAAAGTTGCTCTGCCTTAATGCAAATTAAATGAAAGGCTGGAGGCTTCTTTAACCTTCCATCTAATATGTGTTCATATTAGATAATTTTCCTAGTCTGCTCTCGGTGTCCTCAACGTATTCAGATAACATAGGAAAATCTCCAGTAGGTGTCTCTCAGAGTGAATATATTCCACTCTGTCAGCTTGAATCCCCAAAGTATTTAGGTTTTATGATTCTTATTACAAACGTTTGTGATATCCTGCCAAGGAGTAGAACTAACATAATCTGAAATAAGTGCCAAGTCCTAACAGCTGGAGCATGGATGTGGAGGTGGGTGAAATGAAGGTAATCAGTAGGAAATAAAGAGAAGGATTTTATGCTCTAGCAGTGTCTGTGGCACTCTTTTCTTGTAGTATAGATTACCTCTTGCTAAGATTAACAACCCCAAAGTCAGGCTAGACCTGCAGCTCAATGGGCAGCCAACCTTCTCCCAGAGATCAGTCTGGGCATAAATGGACAATAAGTATTAGGAGGTGTTTCTGCCCATTTTTATACATGGTTATGCAGGTTCTATAGCTCATGACTGGAAATAAAACATTAATTTCATTTTTGAGATGAAATATCTTGGGCTCCATGTCAAACTATAGGGATTTTTTTGGGCTTTTTCAGTTTCTCTTTTGAAAACTGAATTGTTCAGACCAATCAAGTATTAACTAGTCCTCTTGTTGACAGCAAATGAGTATTACACTGCAGCATAGCACTCACCTGTAAGAGGTACAGCTAGTCTCTAGATATCAGTTGATTTATTAAATATTGTACGGAAAACCACCTGCTGGAGCACCATCTCTGTCTGTCTTTCCTCAAACTCAGAAGCAATGATTTCTCCTCACCCATGGTAGGTTCTGCAGTATTGACTTCACCTCTAAAAAATAAACCAAGTTCCTTCAATACTTTAATTTTGCTGTTATAAGACTATAATACCCTTAATCTCCTTTCTTTGATGTAATGAATTGAACCATAGTTTCTCTGCAAAGAAATACATCTTTGCTTTTTTTGCTGTTGTGGGTCTGAAAGCACGAAAGATGGAGAAACATCACACTTAAAAATTTTGTATCGTGGCCTCCAGGTCTTTGGCTTGATATTGCTGGAAGGTGTAGGACTTTATACGCAAGTTACTTCGTCCACATAAACTGAAATAAATTTAATTCCTTAGTGGATTAGGCAGATCTAGGCTAGTTATTACAAAGATAGACTTAAGAAAAATCTTTTGAAGATTAAGACATATTTTCTTTCAAATCAGTACATAAAAATGCTGGTAGTTCCTGCTTTTCCTGTCATTGATCTGTACACTGCATCACTTCAGTGTTAATGCTCTTATTCAACTAAGTTTAATTATTTCCCATAATTGACTTCTAAGTAACAATTTGTACAAAAAGATCATGGAAACACGGGAAATACAAAGAAATTTTTGGGACTCCAAAATATCCATGTAATTTTACAAAACAGCAGTAACAAAACAGGCATGAAGAAAACTCAGCAGATTTTTTTTTAATAATTTTTTAGCCAATTTTATGGAAAAAACATTTAAAGACCCTAGAAAAGTCTGCAATTTAATAATAGCAATAATCAAGTTACCTACGGGAATAATCTGAAATTAGAATGTACAGTTTACTATCAATAGGCATAGCAGTAAGTGTTGCCTTATAAACCTTTTTATTTTACAAACTAAATCCAATTAAGAGCTTTTAACAAAATAAGTCATTCTTTTTGAATGCACATTTTATTAAATGAGTAAATTCTTAACTGTTTTCTTCTTAGCTGTCCTGTCTATTCTCAAAACCTTCAAAGCATCACACTTTTCCTATCACCATAGAAACACTCACAGCTAAAGCTAGTGCAACTTGCTAATAAACTAACCAATACTCTTCACCAGTAAGCCAAGGAACTCTAAGCTGTTGACTGTGTCCATCAGTGGATGAAATTCGTATCAATTTTCATTTTTCGTACTTTCTCAGTGCTGTTTAACTCTCCCTGAAGAATTTTGCTACTTGTGAATACAATGGCAAGTATTCAAGTTATACTGGATGAGGTGAGACAATTCACACATATTAATATCCAGATCTTCTTACATTTCATTATTAGAGACTTGGAGACACACTTACTTCTGTCTTGCTGTGGCATCTTACTCGTCATGCAGATTCATTCTGGATCTCAGTTACGGCTGGAAGAAAAGGTCCTGGAGTGCAAAGGCCAGGCTGAGGCACTCAGAGAAGAGACAGAAAATGTGACTATTTCATACACTGGATCTTCCCAGAAGGAATGTTTCCCAGGAGCTTTTGCTGTATCTGATAACATGACGCCACCACTTTCTTGACATATGGGTGCCTTACTGGCACTTTAGGTAGCAGCTTGGAGCTTTTCTTTTGAAAGAAAATGGAATTAATTTATTTATTAGTGAAAGCACTTGGATAACTTGTTAATGATTGACTCTGGAATTCAGCCTTTAAACTACGTTCCCTTTCCTTTTTTATTGCCCCCCCCCGTAAAAAGCTCTAGAAAAATGTTAATGAGTTGAATTTTTTTTTTTTTTTGTAAAGATTATCCTTGAGAGCTAACATTTCTGTGGAATTTCTTGTAGATTTTTTTATATATTGCTGTTGAATTGTTTCTACAAATATTTCTGATTAAGCAGATTATTGGCACACGCCAAAGTTAATGAAATTTGAATGACAATAGATATCACACTGAAAGTTTTTATTCCCTGGATGTGTAAGATGTATAATTTTAGAATCTGAACTGTATTGCTAAGTAGTTCTCCATCCCAAACGTAATTATTTAAATGCTCCTTAGCAGTCTCATAATTTTTTACCTTCAGCATTCTTGTCAACAAAATTTTTTGACAGAATATTTAAAGTAATAATAAAAAAGCTTCCAAACTATCAATTTGTAACCTCAGGCATGTGCAAATACATGACTGCATAATCTGAGAAACATATTGCTTTCTTGAAGGCATGTAAGAAGAAGCACAGTTTTCAATATAAATGGTGACCTATGATCCTTATCTTTAGGCATATACTGCTGATGTCCTTCAACATTGTCTTTCATCAGTATATTTTCGGCCATAATGTTACAAGCTACAGATGTGAAACTAATCTAAATGTCTTTAATTGCAATCTGAATCTTGATTTTACATTTTGATGTTATACTAAAAAAAAAAAAAGATGTAGATTAACTAAGAAAAATTAATGAGATGGTAGGTTAAGCAAAGAAATGTTAGGAAGTCTTAAAGCAGCTGTCAAATCCCACTTCAGCCATTTAGTATATCATGAGATAATCAAGCTGTAATTAGATGCTTACTTGATTTTTTTTTCTGAGTGCCTGCTTGGCACACCCTACTGTCTGTAGTCTTCATGTTAGTCATTATTTTTTTCTCTGTGGTTCATGAGGTCACTTTATCATAATGCCAGCCTTTCTTTGTCATACACTGTTTAAACTACCCACAGTTAGTACAGTATCCAGTTTTCTCATAGGAAATTTTCAAATCTCTGAGAGATTCAAAAATACAATTAATTTATTTTCACAGCAGCACTTTCAAAATGTGGAGAAACATTCAAATTTTGTGGAGCTGAAGAACTGAAATACCCGCATGAGACTGACAAAATTAAATGCTCGGTTTTGACACTGAGCATTATGTCTTATATATGTAAAAAAAGAGATGGCATTATATTATCTAAATATATATATTAAGCATAGATATTAAGCTTTAAATATTTTGCCAGCTCCTACTAATTTCTTACTCATTAAACTGTAATTGCTAAACCAATATTCAAATCAGTTGCAAAAGATCAAATGCCAGGCACCAAAAAAGTGACCACTCATAAAAACATTCTGATCATGCTTTGTTTCATGAATTTAATTATCCCATGGAAGTTAAGAGCTCTTCTTTCTTTTTCTAGAATCCTCAGCTCTGCCTTTGCTTGCCTTCCAACTTCTGTAACGTTACCAATACGTGACAAGTCTTCATTAGATGAGTCTATGTAAGTTGGGTCCTTGAGCAAGTTTTTCTCCAGTACTGAAGAGAGCCTGGGGAGGTGTGGAGACACAGTTTTGATCAAAAAACTGTGACTGCCAAATCCGTTCACAGTCCCTGCTCTTCTGGCCTGGTAATCTTTAAAAAAATCAGTTTAAGGCAAATAAGGGCAATTTCCAGAAGGGAGAACATTTGAGCAAGTGAATGAAATTTGGTACTATTCCCTACATCACTGCAAATGGTTTGTATTAATAGAGTAAAGTGAACTGTACATGTTTGCGCCCAGAAATCATCAATTGTTAGCTAAACACTTGTTCACTCAAATAGGAATCACTGGGAAATGTGAGTAGTAATGGGTGTTACCAATCCCACCTCTAATTAACAGAACTAAAGGGCATTATTTCAGTAGTAATGGAAATGATTGTGATTCCTCAAAGTGGAACTGAAGCAAATCAATCTGAGCCCATTGGACCCAATCCAATTAAAAAGGAGCTAATCTGTTTTATGAGAGAGGAACATGGCCTGCTAAGAAGACATGACGATAACTAAAAGAAATTGAAGAATTATGATTAATTCAGCTTTCAATTTGCATAGTTATTCTTATAATTTTTTCTGTACATTTAATAGTTCATTTTAACATACAATCAAAATTGATGAAGCTTGTTTATTAGTAGCATCATTTATTTTAACAATGTTAATCTAAAGAAAGAAATAAACACTTATTTTTCACCTCACAGTCTTGTGGTTCAGACTGCCTTTCACATTCCAACTATTCATTAGCTATTCTAGAGGCTATCCTAAATAGTTATATTAGGAATAGATAAGCTAATTAATTCAGTAAAGAACCAATTAGATATTTACCACTTCTTGATTTTTTATTATTTGATATGATGTTTTTCCAAATCTTTGCTTTGAAAGCTGGAAACACTGCAATGATTTAGAGGTAAGTTCATATATAGCTGTAACTAGTAACAAATTCCATTATTATTCAATCTATTCTGTGTTCTCATGCAACATATGAGCCTGGAGTACCTGCAGCAGGAGAAAAGGATTATTAAATCTTATGTCACCAAATCTTCCAGCTCAGATCTGTCTCAAGAGACTTTTATTAGTTCGGCTGCAGAGTTTTGGATCAAAGAAATGTCAAAAAGATTATTCAAAGTAAAACACTGAACTACTTGAGTATGCAGATTTCCAGAGAGCAGGCTTTTTGCTCTTGGCACTGACAGTTCTAGTATAGACTAGAGAGTGAGTGTCATAAACTAGTGTTCCTCAGCAGAAAACTTGAAAATGCACCAAGATTCAGTGTTTGAAGCCTATCTGGTATGAACAAGCCAGCAGTGGGGATTCACCTTACACCTCCATTTGATCAGGTCCTCTGAGATACCATTGCAATCAGCAGAGAGCAATAAAACCCCTAAAGCACCAGCCAGCTTATCCTAAAAAGGACAGAAAAAAAGAAATCTGTGCCTCTTGTTCCTTACTATTTATAAAGGAAGAAGCAGATGACTTACAGCTGACACCTGAAATGAGGTGAGATGGATCCCCCTTCCCACCACTAAGGGCAGGATACTTGATTTTTGGGTTTTGTGATACACATTTTGAATGCATCTGCATATTTCTACTAGCATTTCTCTTTACAATTCTTTACATTTACATTCTCTTTACATTTCTCTTTTTTATAGGATAGGGGATAATAGTTCTTCATCTCAAGAGTGAAAGGTAAGGCTTAATAGTGTGCTGTGCAAATATCATGATTCACTGGACATATCCTACATGAATGTGTGGAAAAAGACAGACAAATACGTATGTGAGATTAATTTTTGTTAAATTCTTTAGGCTTTTTTGATGTATAAGGCCATATGTCTTCAATATATTACTGTTTTAGTATTTTACTTGAACTGGTTTATTCATCCATAGTTTAGGAGATTTAAAGAATAGCTCAGGTTGCTGTCAGATAAATCACCTCTCTTTTGCAACTAAAAAAGGAACTGAACTAGATTTATGACTGTTAATACCTTTTTTCTTTTAAGGGGGAAACTGATAGACAGCTTCCCATGAGACTCCCTATAGATATGGTGACTACCTTAATGACTGTTCCATATCAAGCCCACTTTGCTAAAGAGGTACTAAATTAAAAGGCTACTGTTTGAAGCAAAAGCTACAAACTGAATTTCAAACACCTAATAAGATACTGAAAATTACCTCAAGCTTTCAAATGTCACATACTGTAAAAATACAAATTAGACTGTAAAATTCAGCCTAGCCATAATTAGCACTATGATGTGTTCAAATAATCAAACATTATCCTCAGAGGAGTCTATTGAAAGAGATTATTATGAGCGGTAGTTCACTAATCATTATATGACGACTATTTTTATGTCATTGATCTAGACTGCCTTGTCTATTTTGTCAGTGTCACTCGGCATCTTTTAAAAAAGGTGATATTTTCCCCCACACAGAGACAGTTCGTCCTACAGCTCCAATTGATGTCAACCTTTGCTCACAGTTATCATCTGCACACAGCCAGGCTTCATTTTAAATCAGAGAAGCAGGGATAAATAAAACTGGATAGCTTTCAATTCTAATCATATCCTGTTTTACCTCGCATCAGCCAAAAAGTTATCATGAAATGATGGGGGATATTTTTGTGCCAGTTAAAAAGTAAGTTTAACATTTTCAAATTTTCTAAAAAATAGGCTCTTAGATCTCTTATCTGTCTTAAAGAAAAGATCCTTCTTTTCTTAGAGGATGAAAAAGCCTGAAGGATTTTATTATTTTTAGTAATAGAAAGGAATAATTTCAGGAAGAGAAAAAATCAGATGTATTTCGCAGAAAGGAAAATGAGACAGTCACTATATTTCTTGTTATTAGATAGTCAGCACAGATTCCCAAATTTTGCAAAGCATAGTAATTGAATTTCACAGCTCCACTCCTCATCTTCACACTTGCAAAGTTTCCTCCAATCCATAAAGCATGACACAGATGTAAACTCAAAGAAACTGAAGGGTTCAACCTCCTTGTGTATTCCTCTTTAGTACTGAGTATCTACGTAAAAAAGGTGAAGCTTCTGCAATTTAACCTTTTTAATGTGTTTCTCCATTGCATATCTTCAAGCACAGCAGTATGAAAGAGAATAAAAATTCTTACCTACCCTCTATGCGTGATTTAGTCTAATCCTTGAAAATAAAAATAAAAAGCCGTGAATAAGAACTGGGGCTAGTCAACTGTGTAATATGCTGCACTAACAACACTCACTAGAGAGTAAATCACCTATGACTTAGCTTCCACAACGCACAGACTATTAAGGAAAAAATTTATACCATGTGATATCCTTACACAATATAGTGCAATGAGAGTCAACTCTAACCTTAGCCTGGAACTCAAACAGAACTGGTCCAAAATTATTTATAAGGTTAGGCAGGATTGTAATTGGCTTGTTAAAAGTATTTCTGTTGCTTTTACTTGAGTCAAAGGAAAGCATGCAAAAACATCATTGGAGAGGATGTTCTTGAAGACTGTAAGTTTAGTAGCACTTCTCTGAGAATGTCAGATTGTGGACGGGTAGAAAAAAATACTTTAAGGTTCAACTCTTTTAAAAAAACCCCATGTGTTAAAATGTGTTTAAACCATGAGGAAGTTTGGATTGGGTTCCCATCTGTACCTTGAATCTGCGCAGCGTTGCCAGCATTGTTTGGACTCTGCATTTCAGTTCCATGTCTATAAAAGAGTTGTAATTAATTTTTATTTCTACAGTTTTTCAATTTCTTTTCTTTATTTCAGCCTCTCAGGAGATTAGCTATCTTTTCAATCTTATGTTGCAAGTGTAGCCACAAAATCCCAAACAGTAGAAATATTATCAGAAACAAAGCCCGGACTTGATGTGATGACCTGGCTAATCACCAAGTATTTGAGACAGAACAGATAGAACTTCAAAATGGCCATAAAAGAATTTAAGAATGGCAATAAATAGCCTGTCCTGAAAATTCGGAAGTACATTTAATGTGACTCCATTATGACAAGCTGAGGTGTAATAGCTAAATGTTTTCATAATTGGGAACTAAAAATACTGAGGACTAAAATGGTAAAGCTCACCTAGAGGATTTCAAAATACTGCACCACATGTCCAAAATGTAATCTAGTATAAAGAAGTGACTATTTTTGCTCCTCTTTATGCATCTATACTTCCTTTGAGTCCGGGTCTCTTTTTTTAAGCAGAAAATTAATTTTAAAGGCAAGAGAAAAGCTGTACTGGCCAAGCCCTTAAAGGAAAAAATGATTCTCCGCTCAACAATTAAAATCTTTCTGAGCTATAGAAAGGCTGATATGCTTCTGGTGTCTTTAGCAACGCACACATTGGTGAGGAGAAGGATTTTGGCACAGAAGGGCTCAAGCAGACAGAAAGCTGGCTCTGACATTCATTTTTCCTATGCCTTCAGTCCATGCTGACATGGTGTGAGTGTCTGACTGGTGCTCTGGGCTCAGGAACGGCACTGCTACAGCTGTGCTGGAGCACTGCAGGAAGGAGAGGGAGCTGAGGCAATGCCAGCTGGGAAGGTTGAGCTGTACCTTCTGGGCAGAAAAAAAGAAGAATCTGTTAAGTAGCAGAGAGAAGGTATAGGAAGTGTCACTTTTTAGAGTACTGTTAAAAAAATGAAAAAGAAAAAGACTTTTACTTCTTTTTGAGAAACATTTTTATTGAGGGGTTTTTGAGACCTGTCCAACTTCTTGAAAATGGTGGAAAAAATCCCAAACAAAACAGGATATTGTAAATTTTTTTTTTTTTTCTGAAATTGAAATTAAAATGCTTGGTAGTAAGGATTTCAGTTCACTGAATATTTCACACTAACATTTGCTGCAGCAGTGCTGTTAGATCCCAGAAGCTGAGGTTTGCAATCTGCCATCAGACCTTCAGTAAGGAAAGAACAATTTTCTTGTCTCTTCTTAGTTATTATCGTATATTTTTCTTGATATCCAGTGATAACTTTCCTTTTTTTTAAGTTCTGTTCAATGATAGGCTTGGAGTTTTTTAGTTTGTCACAAAAGTTATCCTTTTTATTAAATATGGCAGATGTTTAAGAAACACAGTCTTTTTTGTTTTAACTTCGTTTCTATCTTTCTTTCTGGTTAATTTTGTGAATAAAGAAATTTTTGAATCACATTTTAACATTTATTATAAAATGAGTCTACTAGGTACCTGGCATATTTAGAAGGTCTTGGCCTTTATTCTTGACAGAATTTGTATACCTTTGTATTACATCAGATGTTTTAAACTTCCACAAACATATGGTAGATATCACATTTGAATTAAATTTTTGTAGAATGATCACTCAGTTTGGGCTTTCTAAAAGTGACATATTACAGCTGGTGAGTGCAGAAGCTGCATAATCCTCTCGGGATTCTTATTTTTCCCTTTTATCAAGTAATTATCTAAATTTCTATCAATGTAGTTGTGTCAGTGCCTGCACTGTATCTGCCTTCGCTTATTTTCATGCCAGGAATTACCTAGCCAGTTTAGCCATTCACGCAAGTCTAATTTAGATTTCCGTGTGCAAACTGGTATCATTTGACTGTGACATTTTCCACTGATACTCTATAGCATGCCACAGCATGCTTGTGTGGAAAATCTTATATTTATGTGGGATCACTACTAGTTATCAGTTTGATTATCCTTGAATGAAAATTAGCCAGTTAAGAGATTTCCATTGCAAAATGCTATAACTAGCCACTGACAAAAGTGGGTACCTCCTGAATTTTTCCTGATTTTTTTTTTCTGTTGCTCAATCTTACTGCCATACTGTACATGCAGAAAGATTTTTATAATAATAATAATTATAAAGAATATGACTGAGAGATTTGGACATTTTAAGTAATGGTCTTACCAGAAGGTTTTGAGCATCCACTAATCTTTGATATATTTACTAAGATACATCTTTGTGATAAAGGAAAAAGAGATATTATATTTGGAACAGAAAATATGAATAGAAAAGTTTACCCTAAGTCAGACATAAGTTCTACTTTGCCTAGATTTCCATTGAGAATAACATGGTCATAAACACCTGGCAGAACATGCGTATTTAGATACCTACATTTACAAGTCTATGTGTTAGCTAGGGCAGCAAACATAGTCCAAACCACCTGCATACTCTGTCTTAGCCAGCATCCTGAAAAATGGAATCAGCAGCTGTTGGTATGACCTCTGAGAAGTCTGGATTGTGTGGAATTCCCTTCTCAAGCCAGCTGTTACCCCTGCTCCTGGTCCTAAGAAAAGGCAATACCTGAGCACACAGCCCCAGTCCCATCTTTTTGTATAAGTTTCATAATTTTCTTTGGCCATTTCCATTCTTGGGGAACTAAAGTCAATCTTTTGCCATTTCTGAGATGGCTTGAATTAGAAGGACTCTAATAATTGCATTTTCCTGCCAGTCTTGTACTTGAAATTTTTTCTTGAGTCTGTAAAAAAGGCAGCACAGGCTGAAGTACTACATTTAGAGAAAGGTGCCCTCTTTACTTGGCATCAACTCTATGTTAACTGTTTTTAAACTAGCTGACTCTCAAAGTCTGCTTCTCTTTTTCCTATCATGTTGGAGACCGAACCTGTCTTGTCCCATTCCTCTCCACTGGGAAAACATGTTTGTTCTGAGTTTGGAGTAGATTAAAATAAAAACTTCCTGAAATTTTGAGGTTACTGTTCAGAATTTTCCAAATATTAAATGAGTTATAAAAGAATTTCCATATATATTTTTATGAACCATATCTTAAGTAAAAGCTGATGGGCCACAGGAAAGGGAAAAAAAATACTGAGAAAGGCAGAAAACTTGTCTGTAATTGGAGTTAATAATATACTTGTAAGCAAAACCTGAGATGAGCTTTTTTAGATGCATCCAATGTTTCATAAAATAATTATATTGTATTTTCTTCGAATAAAAATTTACATGGTTGCAGCTTACTCCAACTTCTAATATGCACCCTGATAAACCTGTTCATCATGCCTACCCCAGTCCAGGTTCCAAAGCAATATAGTAGAGTTTGAGAGCTCATAAGCTTCTCATATATCCTTTAAATCTGCAATATCCAACAGCTAGTAATTTTCCTTGCTGTGCATACACTGAAAAATCTTATTTTTCTTTGTGTTCAAACACAAGTTCTGTACTGCATGCAGGGGATTTTTTGTAAAAGGATGAAGAAAATTGGTTAGATTTTCTGCTGGTTTAAACTTGGTGCAGCTCATTTGAAACTGGAATGGTACTGATTTTTCTTAGTTGAGGCTATGGCCTTATATAATATAATATAATATTCTAGAAAATACCTCAGAGCAAAATAACAATGAAATAAATATCAGACAGCATTTATTTTAAAGCAGAGTTCAATGTATGCATTAATGTTTAGTAAAAGGTACATGACTCCATCATACGTATTTATTTTTATACATTTTAATAATCTGTTATCCCTAGCCATTACAGACTACAGATAACAAGTGTCTTTAAAGTATTTTCAAGATCCTTGTATCACCAGTGCTGCAAAAGTATCTCTAATTGTTTTCTGTCTGAGTTGGGTTTTTTTAATATTTTTTTCCTTCAGGGGTTTGGAAAATTGCCTTTGACCACCTGTCCTAAAATCCATGCAGCTAATGGCAAGGCTACCTGAACAATTGTAATGCAAAAGTGAGAGACTGTATTGGTGTGCATGCAAAGAAGCACTCAGCCACTAAAGATGTAATTGAACTGAGGATAACTTTTTTATAAATTTTGAAATAACTTTCAGAAATTTTCTTTTTCTTGGCCAATGCTCATCCTTTCTCTACATTTAAGTTTTGAAATAAATCAGCTTTGTGGACAAACATTTTAAAACAGAATTTTCTTTTGCCCTGTCAAATCCATGTTTTTCTTCAGAGTAACTAAATTTAAAGTGAAGACACTTTCAAATGTCCAAAGAAAGGTGAAGCTTATATTTTCATGGCTTAACTTTTTTATTAGTCATACCTGTCTTGTTATGTTGCATTTGAGGGTGAGATTTGTGAGGTAAGGTATGAGTAGATGAAAGATATAACACCTGTATTTACCTCTAAGAGCTTTTCAAAGTGCCAGAAAGTAAGGCTGAAGTGAAACCCAACTGGAGTATAGAAAAGATATGTAACCAGTGAATATTTTAACTACATTGCAGTTCTCCTGTGAAAAAGATTTTTCACTGAGTCTGTAGACTTCGAGAATATGAATGGAATTCATGAACTCAGTATGATTAGGAACTGAGTCTAGTTTAGTGATTTTATATCAAAAAAGGAGATCTCTTTTTTTAATTAACAAGGAAATTTAATCTTTGAAATAAAAACTTTGGAGACCGATTTAGACAAACATCCATCAAGAAGAGTTTGAGAAGAGCTGATTCAGCGTTAGAGCACAGGTGTGTGGATTAACCTGCCTTGTGATACCCATTTCAGCCATGTTTTCTTTTGTTGCATTTCTTGGAATGATGCAGACTCTGGTTAAAAACCCCTTAAATTTCTGTACTAAGTGATAGCAGGTCTGAGAGTAAATGATTGCTTCGAGTTCTGGATGTCTAGCTCCTACATCCTCATAACCTAAAAAGTACTTTTGGATTACCATAATCATTAAACTTTTGGATTTTATTGTTTGGTTGAATTACAATAAAACCAAAATTATGCTTCTAAGTCCTGAATAAATTCAGTTCTAGCATTCAGTTATCTATTTCTCAAAGCAGACATAAAATTTTACCAGTAAAGGGAAAATTTCACCTGTAAAGGTAAATTTTTCACTGATGACTCTGAATTCTGGAGTCATAAAGCATGTATTTCCAACTGGTTAATGCTAAGTAATTTGTCTGAGTCATTGCATTACTTTTTCAGAATAAGGGTTCAACAGCTAAACGAAAAAAAGTGTCAACATTCACATTTGAGCAACTTACAACTACAGATTAAATACTCACTGTTTTGGTTGGGCTTTTTAGTCCCAAACAACTACCTCTTTGAAAGCAAAAGGGTCATTTATTGTCTGTGTTTTACTAATAATGGATTCCATGAAAACCAAAAATTGGCAAGGTAAAGTGTATGACCTCTTCTATTCTCTCTTTAGTCCTGTGTTGCAGCACTGTACTTCATTTGTTACCTTACTGCACTTCACTGCAACAGCTAATTAGAGTTCAAATTAAACCCTGTAGAGTGTGTCCTGCCACCTTTTAGCTGCTAGATACAAAGAGGCTGATTCCTGTGTATTCACTTCTTGTTTAGAAGATTCATGTTTATCTAATGTGAAGTCAATATTATTGTCCTGAGAAGAGTTGGAGTATTGCTAACAATCCATCAGGGAGTGCTTCTTTATAGCACTGACGCTATGCTCTAGTGACTCAGAAACCATCTAACAGTGCTAAGATTCTGATCTACCTTGGTGCATTAACATTCGAATCATCATTTATCTCTTCTTAAATGCTTAACAATAAAATAGTTCATCGTGTTTAACAGTTAGGCATTTTGTAAGTAGAGGGAAAGAAAAAAGCAAAATATCAATGGAAGAAATGGAAAAATTGAGGAACATGAACAAATTCCCTAGGTCTCCCCCTGTGCAACAACACTCCCTCCTCCCTCCCTTATATAATATACTGCATAGGAATCAGAAATTTTGAGTGGCTCTGTGCCACTTTAAGTACATAAATTTCTTTATGTTTGAACTATGTTACCTCTGTAGTGGATGGAGAGAACCAGACCTCTAGAACACAATTTATTTTAGGATGAGATGAAAGCTGCTTTTATTGTTCTTTTTTTCCTCCATTGGCTTTGAGAGGTACTGAGTAGGCTGTGATTCCAGAATCAAAATTCTGAGGTATCTAATTTCAGGCAGGTGAGTTAAATTGTGGATGTCTATTGCTTACTCTGGTTATGTGAGCATGGAAAAATCACTGGATTTTCTTTCTAAAATGTATAGTCTAATTTATCGTTATCTTTTTAGTATTTGTCAAAGATATTGCTATTCTCCTCTTTAAACTGTTGATGATATCTCATATGTATGTACTTGCACATATTTTTTTTTTTGAAAAAAAATTGAGAGGGAAGCAGTAGAACATTGCGTTTTGGAAGGAAACAGCTTTTATATTAATACTGATATGTCTGTATGCAGAAGAACTACAGAAATGTTTTCTGTGTTTTGTTGCAGATAATAAAGTAGGGCTGTAAATAGAAGGATTAGTTCATGCTGCAGGGTTTTGCAGAGTGCAAGAGGTGCATGAGCTGGGTCCAGCAGCTTATTTGTTTCACTGCACAGTGTGGTGCCATTATGGTCTGATGGAGTGGCCATGTCCTGATCAGTCCCTCCTATTGCATCAGTTGCCTGCTGTGGTCACTAGTCCTTTGAAGAAACATTTGAAACATAGAGATACTTCTCTGGTGGTGACAATTTTGCCTCTTGATTCAAATTCAGTTTTTCATATCCGTAGACATTTTGCACTTGTGAGGGCAGCCTGTATCAAAAACTTACAGCAAGTAAAAAATGGGGGTGTTTTAAAACTACATAACTCTATACAAATGTCTTATTAGCTCTGTCCTTGTGATACTATTTTATTGATTTTTTTGAGGGGGGGAGGGGAATATTTGGCTGGTTAGTTGTTTTTTAAATACAATTTTTTTCCCTGCTGTCCCAGTTCCAGTATGAGAAACCCAAGAAGCAATGAAAAAATAAAGCTTCAGCTGTGATCTGATTCTTCCCTTGTACCTTCTTCAAGACCACTAAAATTATTCTTGCTTTTCTGGAACTGGTTTGTGTGAGATTAGAGTGAGGTTTCAAAGTTTTGGGTTAGACTGTCATATTTTTTAGAGATTTTAACTTTACACTTTTTATTCTTGCTGTCTCCCCATTTGTTTGCTGATCTTTCAATTTATGGTTTAAAGGATTTTACCAGAATGGAAAAGAAAAAATTACAATGATCGCACAAGCTGCTCATGGTCTGCTGAGGAACAAAAAGCAAGATTATTTTCAGAACCAAAAGAGCTGTTACAGACAGAGAGATATTTTGTCTTTTTGCTGTTAACAAAGCATTAATTTGTCTTTCAGGAGATAATACTGTTGCATTTATTCTTTGATTTTAACAATGTCATATTCACAAGACAAGGTCATTTAACCTGTGTTTAGTAGGCAAACACATAAAGCTGCAAGATAGCATGTAATGCAAACTATTTTCAAATTGGGTCCGGGAATTAGAATGACAGAATGAATGAACTCCAGATTTGAAGAGCAAACATTTAATGTGGCATGTTCAGCATTGGCCAACTTGATTAGATTAAATGCCATATTTTCATGCAAGGTGTAAATATTGAACTACAGCTCTGTGCTGTAGATCAAAGCTGTTTGCTTGGCTGAGATGATTAAATAAGGGTTAATAAATATAACCTCTGTTAAATCTTCTATAACCAAATTTATCTCTCAGCTTCACCTACCGTAGAATTAATAACTAAAGCCGGTAATTGTGAGCCAGAACATTTAGGCACAGTATCTCTTGAGCAGAGTGTTTGATATTTGCTCAGAGCAAGAGTTATAATTGACGGGCGGTCACAGCAAATGACCTAGTTCTCATTTGCTCATCTGGACAGACAATTGGGCAAGGACAGTCTGACCATCTCGTTCTTGGAATGCCAAAATATGATATGCCGATTACTAGTTGTGGGGCATGTTCTGCTGCGATGTGTCATGTAAAAAGGTACAAGACTTTGACAGATACATTGGTGTCTTTGACCAAGTAGCAGCTGAGGAAAAAGGCTCCCACGTTTTCCAGAGCAGAAGATCCAATGAAGATTGAGGTAAGAGGAGGGCAGGAAAGGCAAAATGACTATGTATACCCCCGTAAGAGTATGGGACAAGACACAATCCCACCCAGGACTGATAGGCTGGGGTTTATTTGTGTGTGATCATGGAGGAAGTTTCTGTTGAGAAATATGAGTTAAATTAACCTGAGTATCATATCAAATGATGGGTTTACCTTTTACTTGAGGCTATTTGGCCTGAACTGGGAAAGTTGACTACATCTAACTAAGGAAATTGTGTTGTGATGAAGTTCTTATTCTTGAGCTGCATAACTATGACAATTTAAGTTGTCTCATTTAGCAGGTAATAGGCATCAAAAGGTAGGAATTGACAAAGGTGAAAAATTCACGTTCACTGTCCCTGGCAACCTGTCCCCTCTGTGCCTAGTTATGCTCCTTGAACCTTCATTGTGGTGAGTATGACCCTCTTTGTCTTGAACATACAAGATGAAATTTCTGGAATTTCTGTTTACCTATCAGCAGTCTCAAGAGATTGCCTCTATTTTAGAGTTTGGAAATATAATCATACTATACCAATCTTGACAGAATTTATCAAAAGACGAATAATGACATGAGAATGATGAATGGACTATATCAAAGAAGATGAAAAGCAAAGACATACTAGTGCTGCCTGAGATTGGCAAAAATGGAGCATACTGCACGGCAGCTCAGCCTCAGATTACAGGATAAAAGCAAGAAGATGAATTATACAGTGTAAACCAGCACATCCAGAATTTTACAAAGTTTGTTTCAGAATTTGCATTTCACTGCTTTCATTGGTGTCTAGTAGTAGCAATAAATTTTCTGAAAAATCAAATGCAACCTGTTTTTCATCCTTGAGGAGGGAACAAGTAAAACAATCCAAGAAGATATGCTTTAGCCAAAAATCTTCGAAGATCTTTGCTTAAAGAATAACTTTAGTCAGAAAAAGTTTCTTATAACATCCTGCTGCTGCTGTTGATGATTTTGATGTCAGTTTTAGGGAGATGTTGTTTTGTTCTTTCAGGTTGAGTTTATGTTAAACCTTACACACCATGAGTAGAAAATCTTTACTGGGTTTTAGAGAGCAGAATATACTCCATGTCTTTCTTCTTCCTTCATGAGACACTAGTTTGGAATATTGTCTGTGCACGTGCTGTGTGATTCGGCTACAACAAGTCTGGAAGGGAGAAAAGGAGAGATGAGGCACAAAGGTTTAATGGCTCTGTGGGAACTCAGCAGCTTGTTAAGGCAGTGATGTGTAACATGGGCAAGAAAAGGCAGCCAGGCACAGCACAAAGCATGCGTCGTAAAGCCAGAATTTTGATTACGAAGATCTGGCACTCAAGACATGACATTATTCCCAGAAAGACAAGCAATTACAATGTGAAAGACCTGCAACGAAAGCTTTATTTGCTGCAGCCAGGACAGCTTGTTTGGATTTTGACAAATGAACCAACGTACATTGGCCTGAACCTGCATGAGGAAAAGGCAGTGATATTGCAGGGATAGGCTGGAGCTGTGATCCTGGAGCTACAGAACTGAAAAAAGGACAAGAAGGAGAAAAGGAACTAAGTTAAGGAAATGTATTCAAAGCGGCATGCACAACAACCAAGCTGCGTCAATTTTGCTGGAGTGATAACAAAATTTATTGAGTGACAGACTACCATCCTTATACTGGGAAACAAGGTTCAAGTTTAGTACTAGAAGTACTTCTGATCCACCCTCAAGTAATTCAGTTAATGTGGCAAAAAGATCAGGAGTGGAGATTCAAGGTTTGTATTAATATAAAAATGGAGAATGGACGGAAGAATACACAATGTAACTAAAGTTCTTCGGGTTTTAGGGAGTCTTCATATGAATTTTTATCCTAAAAGAATGAGTTGCAGAGTGGCACAGTATTCCTGTATGCATAAGAAGGAAATATCAAAGAAATGGGAAGAAGCAATATCTTTTCTTATGATTCTTTTAAGAAAGGAGGATAATGATTATATTTATAAAAGATCTGTTTTCAGTGCACACAAATTCAAAGGACAGGAGGTAAGTCTTTAGCAGTAAGGCCTGTGTTTTTCAAATGAAATGGAAATTACTTTTTTTAACATTTGTACCTAATAATTCAGAGGGTGTTGTCTTTGATGAGACTTTCAGGGCAGTTTCACAAGAAAGGTGGAATATTTCTCTCTCGTATGAGGACTTCATCTGCACTTCATTCACTGAAAAATGTAGAGATGAAAAACTATCCTGCAATCAAAGAAAGGAAGATAAAGGATTTAGATAATGGAAGTAAAGCTTGTGTGTTGCCAGAGAGACTGAATTCCTTATGAAAAGGATTGTAGTTAATTCCTTCAGGAACACAGAGTTCATTTTCCTGGCAAGACAGCCAGATACACTGGGTGCATGAGTAAATGAAAGTACAACTGGACATGATACAGACACACACAAGGCCACACACACAAAAAATAGACCGTACAAATAGATATCCACTCTAACCTTTTTAGCATGTTTTTGTTAAATTCTGAGCATAATTCAAAGCTACCATAGAGGATTATCATAAAGGATTGGGGGTGTTGGTGAATGAGAGGCTTGACATGAGCAGGCAGTGTCTGCTTGCAGCCCAGAAAGCCACTTGTATCTTGGGCTGCATCTAATGCACCAGAAGGTTGAGGGAGGTGATTCTGCCCCGCTACTCTTCTCTTGTCAGACCCCACCTGGAGTGCTGCGTCCAATTTTGGGTTCCCCAGCACAGGAAGGACATAGATTTGTTGGAGCAAGTTGAGAGGAGGCCATGAAGATGATTAGAGGGATGGAACACCCCGCCTACGAGGAAAGGCTGAAAGAATTGAGATTGTTCAGCTTGGAGAAGAGAAGGTTCTGTGGTAACCTTTTCTATACCAGAAGAGGGTCTACAAGAAGGCTAGGAAGGGACTTTTTACAAGGGTATATAGTGACAGGACAAGGGGAAATGGCCTTAAAGTGGAATAGGATGGGTTCAGATTAGGTATTAGGAAAAAATTCTGTACTGTGAAGATGGTGAGACACTGGAACAGGTTGTTCAGATAAGCTGTGGATGCCCCATTCCTGTAAGTGTTCAAAGCCAGCTTGGATGGGGCTTTGAGCAACCTGGTCTAGTGAAAGGTGTCCCTGTCTAGGGCAGGGGCTTTGGAAGTAGATGAACTTTAAGGTCCATTCCAACCTAAATCTTCCTGTGATTCCATGACTGACTCTATGATTCTATCATTCTGTGATGACTAACACTACTGGTCTAAGAGTCCTTTTTTTCCTTGCAATAGGATACGTTATGTATTCACTGTCTAAGTTAAAAATGAAAATTATGGTATTGCATTAATGCAGTTATTTAATACTAGTGGATCTGTGAAAATAAAAGTTTCCTGAAGCCATGGACCCTCTCTTTCCAAAAAATCATGCAGATAGAGCTCATCAGGATTGAATCCTTTATGAATCCTAATATCTGACATTGCTGACACTGTCAGTGGAACCATCCTGTCCCTGTATAGCTTTACACAGGAGGACTGTGCTCTAGAGTCTCCTGATCTTATCTCCAGTTTTAGGCACCCTGAAGGATGCCACTGCTCTGTTTTCTTTGGTCTTTTACTTGTGACAGGGAAGAGCCTTCCTCCCCTCTAGATGCCTTTTCAGCACTTTTAAAGTAGGAAATAAAAACACTTTTAATCTAGCAAAGCAAAGGGTTGAGGGTTTTTTCATGGTTACAAATTTTAAGCCAATACCTGATAGGGAGACCTTGTTCTACAGCCATTAATGCAGGGTTCCCTATGAGGTATCCTTCAGAGGTGGAAACCATGGAGACAATTCAGCTTCTGGTCCACCTGCTGTAAGGGTGACATATTCATGAACAGGTCTCTAGCTCATGACTAGGGACACCAAAATTTTTCTGCATCTTTCCCACTACATCAGCACCCTTTTTCTTTATGTTTTTGTTGTTGGTGGTGGTTGTTGTTGTGTTTTTGTTTTTTTTATTTACAGTGGCATATATTACTGTCTTTGGCTAGAACTTCACTTTGTGAAACTACAGATGAAAGATTTAAGGGAAAATGTGATTTTATTTTTTTTTTAAAGCAAAAGGTCTTTGATGTGTGGATTCTTCTTTTGAAGTTTTCTTTCTGTCTGTGTCACAAACTGAACTACAGCACAACCTCAGTCCTCTGCCTTCCAAGGGGAGGTGATATGCGCCAACAGCTTTCTCATAGCCTAATGTTACCTTAGAATTATATTTAGTAGCAACTCAGCAACATAGACTCCGCCACTTGTTACTTTGTACAGAAGACAGAGACAGAATATGAGAGAACTAGTGATGAATTTGACGTCTAGAATACGTTTTCCAAATCGCATCACTTTTTTGCCCTTTGGTACCTTGGGATAGTCTTACTATCACAGGCCAGCTAAAGAGATAAGCAAAACCTTCACTTCTAGTTTAAAAAAAAAGACAAAAAAAAAAAAAGGCGCCGATAACAGATATAGCAGACATTTTATTATTAAATTAGAAACTATAAATTGAATCAATTCCATATTGTTACCTCCTTCATATTGCATGTGGCATTTACCTTCAAAAGAAAGAAATTGAAATGATAAATCAATGTTGCATATTGAATGGGCTAAAAATATACTAAGAGATGATTTCTGAGGCTTATTGTAAAAATGTCATTTAATAATTTAATAAAGACTTGTTAATGAGTAGTGCATTCTCAGAGACTTGTTTGTTACCTTGTTCAAGCTTTGACGATGATTTAGGAGATAATGTGAAAATAGTTTGCATAAGCAAGTATATTACAAATAGATAACAAAATGTAAGCAAATAAGAACAAAACTCATGTTAATACACATGGTACAGGAAGATTTGGTATTTGGGAGAGTAACTTAGAAAGGAATTGTAAATCATTCATCCTGCCTTAATTGCTAGGGATTGGAGATGATGCTGTCCTGAGGTTGCTTCTAGTTTTGTATGTCTTTGATTCTACAGAACAACACAAGCAGACAGAGGTCCCAGTTCAACACTGAAGTTACAAAGAACTAGTATGTTCTTCAAATAACTTAGTAGGGAAATACCTTACTGCAATATAAATGTAAGATGTTATAATAGTGTTCCAATATAAAAAAATGCAAACAATAGATTGATAACTTTGAGAGATTTTGAAGTAGCATGAAAATTATCTCAGCATTTTAAAACATGATCTAAACATTGAAGAACAACCACATCCCAGTCTACAGGTTCCGCACGGTGGGCAGTGATGGGTGTAATGCCAGTCTCCTCTCTGGTGACCAGAAACAAGACTGGAGGAAATTAAATGAAGCTGCATGAGAAGAAGTTCAGATTGGTTATTAGAAAAAGGTTCTTCACTGTGGTTGATCACTGGAACAAAGTCTTCAGGGAAGTAGCCACAAGCCTGTCAGAGTCCAGGGACTGTTTGGATGATGCTCTTAGTGATACAGCTTTGTGCTAAGGCGGTCCTGCAAGAACATAGAGTCGATGACCTTTATGGGTCCTTTTCAACTTGATATATTCTGTGATTCTACAATTTATACTGTTTACAAAGACATAAATATTTGAATGAAAATGGAAAGTAGAAGACTTGGGAAGTACCCTGAACTGCAATACAATTTTTTTAAGGCACAAGTTTGAAAGCTGCTACAAATACCTCCTTACGCCTATTTTTCAAAGAGAATTTGGTACAGAATTCCATTATCCAGCTTTATACCTAAACAGAAGTATTCCCACAAAGTATTACATACAAGAAAATAGCCACTGTGGTAACTGGTTAATAACCTGAGTGTGAGATCTCTCAGGCACCCTCAGGCATGCTGTGTGAGGGCTGTGTAGAGGACTCCCTAGGGAAGGGAGAATTATTGTATCATCCCAGCCTTAAGACATTACACAAAGGAAAAGCAACTGTGGATTGTTACTGAAGCCATTGAGCTTTGCAGTCTTGTCAGCCAGCACTAACTCCTGCTCAGCTGAATTGCAACCTTTCTGTTTCTTATGTTCAGAACTGGATGAATTACTTAGAGCTTATAAATGCATACATTCTAAGACGGAGGAGGAAAAATGGAAGACACAAAAACCCTTCATTGTTTTCTCTGTGGTATAATTTTGTGTATTAATTCCCTTGGTACCACTTTGCCAACTTATTTAAAACACATGATAAGGACCATTATCAAAACAGTTAAACGACACATTTGATACATAGTTCCAGCAAAAGCATTGGCAATGACACATATTTTCAAAATTGCAGCATTATGAATTGCACTCTGGAGCTTATAAAAAATTGATTTCATTTGTTATTTTTCCAAGATTCTCTTCTATGAGAAATAAAATCTTAGATCCATTACCTGTAATTGCTATTTGAGGATTTTCAATTGACGCTATACTTTTAACTGAGTCAATGTGTTGTGTGGAGTAAAACTTCCGTAGATGCGGATGTAAGTCCATTGGCTTCACTGGACTTGAAACAGTGATAAGTAGATGGAGATCTGTCTCATAAATCTATAAAATTTCAAATAATTATTTTTATGAACTCTGCAATGAAGCTTATCCACATTTTTTCCCCCTAGTTCTTCTTCTGCTGCTAATTTCTCATATATTTTATACAAATGTTCCTATATATTTCCTTGGATAAGGTGATTAAGTGTTTGCCAAAAGGTAAGCAAGTGAAGATAGGTTTTAAGGCTGAATAGGTGCAGTTCTGTATAATAAACACATTAATAAAAATATTTTAGTTATTGAAAAATATTCAGAAGAGCAAAAGTACATGTAAACTCTGAGATAGTGTAGCTTTTTCTCAAGTTTCAGACAAATCTTATTTACCTTCATCTAGTATCTTATTCACCTTAATCCAGTGCAGCTGTCAGTGCCATCATAACACATAGGATTAGGAGAGCATTTACGGGATGGCCTGGAAAAAAAATGACAACAAAATAAGTCTTCTAGTTTTCAGTTTTTTATTTCCTGCAAACAGTTAAAATTAACCTTCATTTGATTTGGATTGAAAAAATTTGCAAAGTTGGTGAAATAGTTCCAGATTTGTAAAGGAGAGAAAAAAATTGCCATGTCATAAAAAGAGTATATGTTATGTGGAATAAATTTTGCAACACATTACAAAGAGAGGAAACTCAGAGTCTTAAATTACTTCTTCACTTATCTCAAGCTATAATTTATGTAAAACTTTTATGATTCTAGGAATTACAAACATTAACCAAACACTATAGTTACCCTACACATACTCAATGACTTTATAATTGTTGATGGCAAATCCCAAGAGATGCTGCTAAACATATGTTTAGCTGTTTGTACTCTGAACTATACTGCATTTTGTACCTGAAAGGCTGATGTCCAGTGTCACTGAACTACCACTCTTCAGTGTTCTTATCAATCAGCATTTTTTTACCTTTTCATCTCTCTTTTTCCTTTTGAAACTTTGAGTAACTAATTGTTGCTCTCTCAATAGAGAATTTTTTTACCTGTGTCTTTTTTTCTCTTGTGGACAACTCTAGCTCACATGCTTTCTTGCACACTTTCTCACACCTTGACAACAGCATTTTCAGTTTCCCTCAGTCTCCTGTACTTCCCTGGACCATGAAGCACAGCTAGTTCAGGCACTGGGCATAGTATTAGTGGAAACTGTCCTTCAACCCACTTGTGCCGAATGCCAATGTAGGCTCAAATATCTGCCTTGTTTTGTTGGGCTTGAGACTATGTCTTGTTTCTTTTGTGAAACATTCATATTGATGAAAGAGTATGTATAGAAATAACTCCCTTTTTGGCTATTGACGATTCACAGTTGTGAAACCTGGCTGCAGACAGCACCTTTCTTCAAAGGTGAGCCTGTTATTACCTGCAGGATGTGACCCTTTTGATATTTTCTACTTTTGAGCTCAGACCACTCTTTGCTTGACTCACTGACCTCTGAGAGTCATGTCAGGGGCTCAGAGGGCACAAGCCCATTGTTGCCTTGGGATCGGAGTAGGCAACAACACCCAACAGCACCAAGCACAGCAACTAGGCATACTTCCTTTGAGAGCCTAACCCTGTGTACCCTAAGTACACAATGAACCAAGTGGGCATGTTAGTAATCATCTGGGCATGGAACAGTCTCGCTTTCAGCATATAAATATAGAATATATATATACACGTGTTTTGACACATGCATTTTATGGCATCTGTATCTGCAGCCTTAATCATTTTGTCCAGTGTTAGCTATGCTACATCACAGTGATAATAGAGAAATATCTCAGGAAATAGCAGGAGGTTTCCAATGCAAACTAAATTACAATTATAAGCCTTCTATGATCTTTGTGTAGCTTGGGCTGCTTTATTAAGTACCCACTTAAACTTACACCAGATTAATAATGCATTTGCTCAGCTTGAGATTCTCCACAATGAGAAAAAAATGTATTACAAAATCTTTGTTTTAATTTACTCTAACAATTTTCATAAACTGCTGGAATCTCGTAGGTATGATCCCGAGTAAATTGCTGTGGCTGACACTACTAATAACACACTAGAAATGCTTTTAAATATAGATTTAATTTAAGGTCTCAGTTGGCCACTATGCAGTTTTTATTCTTTGGATTAAAAAGAAGGACTAAATTCCATACTATTGCTGAGAAGAGATATGTGAACAGCTTCTCTGTGTTCATTAGGACTTTTCCATGGACAGTAATAAAACACTAGCACTGGACTGATGGAGGTGGGAGGGTGCAAGACACTGGATCAGTTATTGTTTATCGGATCAGAACCAGCTGGTGTGCGTGTGTTGGGGGAGAGCCAGGCCTGTAGCCACACCATCAGGCTGGTAGCCAGGGAAGGCACATGGCAGAGGCTGTGAATCAAAAGCCCAGCCTGGGAGCCCACCCACACCAGGTCTCCTGAAACCACTGACCCAGCCTCTGATGGGCAATGCTGCCTGTCATGCCAGCCCTGGACTACGGAGTGGTGAGTGAAGAGAGGTCCTGCCTGGAGGGTGTGGCCACCTTGTCCAGACTACATAAATACAGGGCCATGTGTGGCTATCCTCCTCTGGCCACTGCTCTTTTGGGTAACTTAAAACCAATAGGCTGTCTTTGAATAAGCTATGTCAGTTGGTGTTTGCTGAGTACTTTTGTAGAACACCTCTGCCCTCATTGTATGTTATGAAACATTTGCTAAAATGTTTTATTTTCTTACTAAATTAACAGAGATTCTCTTGGGAAAATTAATGCAATTTTCTATCTTTATGCAATTTCAAGATATTAACAAACTAAAATGCTTCTCAAAAGTTTGGTAGGTGAACATCATTAAAATTTTAAATATATTTTCAAAAGAAATATTCTTAGTTAAGCATCTGTTTTCAAGACTGGAGTGTTACAGGGGGACTGGCATAGTCTAATGTGTATGGCAAGATCTTCTTCCAGACTGTATTTTATGGAAAAACTATATTCGTGTTTATTGACAAGACAAAATGCTTTTGAGTAAGACTTCAGCGAAAATAGTTGTGTAAAAGCTCTGAAAATTTCAAGAAAAATTATGTAATTACTAAGTTTGGTGAAAATGCTACAGTCTTTACATCATGATTTTTTTACATCTGTTAATAGAAGATAAATGCAGAATAACTTCTCTACAAATAATATGAAATTTAAAATAAAAATTTGAAGTTGTTTAATTTTTTTTATTTGATCTGGAATTTTTTTTTATTTATTTATTAATTCACAACGTTTTTAGATTTTTTAATCTTTCATCCTGGTTTGGTATTGTAGATTGCTTTAGAATGCCCCAAGTTTTCTATGTGATTTTTCTCTTATCCATTGCTCCATGTGAACATATCTCCTCTTTTATTGGTGTTATCTATTTAATTTGAGTTTAATTGATGGCCAAGTGATTTCTATTTCATTGCAAATCTTTCTTCTTTAGGACTTCCTTTTAGAGAAGGACTTATTACACACCGATATATAAACTGAATGAAGTCAAAAGCTCCTTTATAAGACACCTGGAGAAGAAAGAAACTAAGTGGGAAGCAAGACAGGGAGAAAATGAAATTCAATGAGAGTAAAAAGTCAAGAATTTAGAGACAACAGGAATTACCGCTGTAAGATTTGTTGTTTTGGAAACAATATAGAAAGAAAAAGGGAGTTATCAATGGATCATTGTATAGAGATATAAGTGTATTAAAGAAGTCGTTCAAGGCACCAGTGAGACCTCAAATTGGTGTTGAATACAATCATCACTGCTGACACTCAGGAATGATGAATTTTAACATGAACAGTTTGAGGAAGATCAAAATAGGGATGACACTGAAATACCTTTTTTTAATTTAGCAAAATGAAAAACATACATGGGTTAGAGCTTTATAATAGTTGGTTTAGTGAGTGCTATATAGCAAAAAGAGCTGTTTGAGCTAAAAGACAGGAACAAATGTGCCTGAACTGTCTATGAATAAATTTAATCTGGACTTCTGAAACTTTTGTCACCATCAAAGTACTAAAGGCCTGGAGTAATGTCTCTCTATGATGATCTGAAATGAAGCACAATGTAAGGTGTGTATAATTTTGTTACTTCAAAATGAAATTTGATCTAGTTTTTTTTTTTTTTTCTGTCCAGTCTCAACCCTTTTGCCCTACAACATTCTTTACTGCGTTATTTTATTGCAGTGATCTCCCATATATACTGTCTACTTGCAGTGGCCACATATGTGTGTATTTTCTTCTTGGAGCCACATCTCTATAAGTGTCTTTAACTTGTCCGTGCTGAAGAGCTCCAGTGAAAAGGATAATCAGTTTTCTTTTTTATTTTTTTGCCAGATAGAGACCAAGAATGAAGGAGACTGCTTCTCTCTATCTGCAGCGTCTAGTGAAGTCTACAGAAAGTCCCTTCTCAGTGCTGACTGCTCATCACCTAGAAAAATCTGAGGGTTTATCATGCTTTTTTTCCTCCAGAAGCTCAAGGAGCCATCATTCAGCCCCCTTCAGCCTGCTTCTTGTGTCTTTCTTGTCTATAAGACTTTTGAGAGAAAGAGGAATTTAGAGTGGAGAGTGACAAGGCTCATTCTGCTAGTAAGAACACTAGAATCAAATGGTGAAATGGATGCTGGTGTCCCCAACTTGCACACGTAGATGTTTGGTAGACTTCAAAACATATAATACTCTTTTGTTTTTTTCCCATAAAAGACCTATCTTGGCACATTTGATGAGGTGAATTTTGTTCCCAGGCAATTAATGACAGGACAGGAGGACACTGTGCCAGAGGAAGTTTAGGCTGGACATTAGGAAAAAAATTTTCACGGAAAAAAAGTGATTGGCCACTGGAATGAGCTGCCCAGGGAGGTGGTAAAGCCACCGTCCCTGGAAGTATTTATAAAAAGACTGGACGTGGCACTTAGTGCCATGGTTTAGTTGATGACATGGTGTTAGGTCACAGGTTGGACTTGATGCTTAAAGGTCTTTTCCAACCTAACCGATTCTGTGATTCTGTAAAGAAAGTTCGTTTCTGAAATCTCATCATTCAGGGAAAAAGAAAACAAAAGAGGATATTATATCTCATTAGAGTACTATGGTACTCTAGAGACAGATATGTATGTTCTAGATAATCTTCTTAAAATGTCACTATTTTTAAAGCCAAACAGATTATTTTTAACTTGTGTACTCTATGCAACTTGTTTACTACTGTGCTAAGCAAGCTGGCTCCTTTGGTCCATGAAGTAAAATGAAGGAAACAAATGAGAATACAGATGTAGAATCATGTTTTAAAATGCAGCTCCAGTAAGGGAGGAGTTCCTTCTTGCGTTTACCATTAGTGACACAAACAATAGAAGAATGTCTGGAGGCTGTCTCTGGTAATCTGGTGGCAGCTGATAAGATAACTCTTGCAGTGAAACAAATGAATACCATGCCATGCACATATATTTGGCAATTAATACAAGAGGATTAGATTGCAAGAAGGAACTGCTAATTTTGCTTCCTCTATTTCATGACAGCAGTATCCAAAAGTGAATAACATACACCTCCATAGCATTGTGGCAGATAATTACAAGCTGATTACTCATTTGGTTTGGCCACAGGAAGTGTCATTAAATGCTGTGTAAAAGGTAACATTTCCTACTGACACTGCAGTGTTTTAAATTTTTAATATAATGAACTTCTGGAAGCTCAGACTGTTGAACTAAACAGTTTTACATTTTTCCAGCTGTAACTGGAGTATTACTACCTCAATACTAACAAATATGCCAAAAAAAGGTTATACACTTGGTCAAATTATGTGTTACCCTTTGATGCTTTATAATGGGAAATACCAGGGAACATGTGTAGTCTAAAGCAAACCTATTAATTTGTTAGTTATATCTTGAACATAATCATGTAATAAAATAATAGAAAGCACTTGGGTGGTCTCCATCTTGCTCACCACCCAAAGCAGGTTTCTCAGGGTTTTATCCAGTCTGCTTTTGAAAAAAAGTCAGGACTGGAAGAAGAACAGCCTTGCTGGACAGACTCTTCCACAACCTGACTGTCTTCACATGGGAGATTTTTTTTCCCCTTACTTTCCACATAGTTTAATTTGTGAGCCCTTAGATTTCTTAGATGAATATCAGTGCATAAAATCACAAAATGTTTAAAACTGAAGTGTGCTGAAAATATTTCTGTATGGTTCAATAAATTAAAATTTATTTACCTGAATCAAACAACCCACTGTAAAACATTTCTATGGTTTAGGGAGATTTTTTTTTTCAGTGGCCAAATTTGAATGAAATGCTTTATTCAATTTTGGACGCCTTTAACAAAATGCATACGTTTCTGTAGTAGAATCAAATGCTTTTGAGCTAACTCCTTTGGATTGGGCATTTAGGAAAAATATCAGAAAGATCCTTTGTGATGAATCACTTTGTATCTTCACAGGGTTTGAAAATTTGAATAGTAAAATGTAGTGTGTCAGCAAATTGGATTAGTGGAGTCTCATTTTATCCAATCTGATTTTTTTTGTATGATAAAACCTACATTTTGAAATATTTCTAAGTTTTTAAACCACTTTTCTGTGATATTAGGTTGCCTTTTAAGCCGAAGTAGTACAGAAACAAAACACAAGCTTCAACCAAACCCGAGAAAATAATCCTTCATCCTGAAATGAACTTAATTTTAAAAAACATAATAATTTATTGATTGTTCCATTTTTGAGGAGATATAATCAATGGATATCATTTTGCAGAAAGGGTACAAGACTTTTTTTGTATACAATGTATTTAGTTGCAATCCATTTAAAACCATCTCAGGAAGATAGTATTTCAAGTATTGTGCAGCATATAATCATTATTTTAAAAAGGATTCATCATACTGCTTGGATGAAAAATTCACACTGAACAGACAGTATTTAATGAGTAAATCAATAATGCTCATTTCAGGGAAAAATTAGGTATGGAATATAGCTAGGGAAGATAATAAAACAAGATCAAATACTAAACCTCAGAACTGATGACCCATTAGGGATAATGCAATTCACTGCAGTATTAAGCTGAAGTATATTAGGGAACTTACATCATAAAATTTGCTGTGTAAATGCAAATTCAATCTAATTTCTCATATGATTAAAACTCAGAAAGAAAGGAATTCTACTGTAGTGTAGAATAACAGTACATCAGTGAGGTAGACTGGATCAGAATAGACATTAAAGGGTGGTGCTCATGATTAGCAAACTGCTATATATATTCTATTGGTCAGGGAGAAATATATAGGTCTGTTCTCAAATACAGTTCTGCTGTTTAAAGATATGCTTGGTTTGATTTAGCTTAGAAATACACTTTGTTGCGAACGCCAGCTTTTATTGTGTTTGTCTTTTTATTTTCTCATCTATAGTGCAGTAAATAACCATTAGAGAAATGCAGTTTGAGAAAGTGAAAAATGGAAGTTTCATTTTGCACACGATTCTTCTAAGACCCCCTAAACTGCTGAAAATCTGCCACTTTCCTGAAAAAAACCCCAAAAGTAGAGTAAGCAGAGTGAAACTTGCTTGTTCCTTTAATTAAATCCCATTAAAATCACTGGGTAACAGATGTAATTTCATATGGGCAGAAAGCTGTTTTATTCTTACAGTCAGAAAGAAGATTTGTTCTCCTAGGAGAACTATCCGAAACACAGCTTGACTGTTCAGGACATGATAGAGAGGACTGACTGCTATACTTTGATGTTCATATTTCCTAAATGTGATGTCTTAAATAGCTTCCTGAGAAATCTCCTTTTAATTTATATGGATGTACATGTATCTGCAGGTGTGTATGTTTTCTTCATGCTATCACTTGAGGGTCAGCTGAGAGATTCAGTCAGAAATATTTCTAGATAGTGAAAAAAACTCCAATCTGTTCATCAGGAATCCCTTCTGAATCCTTGAAAATTCACACAATTGTAGAATATACTGACATGTCTCATAGAGAACATGATAAATTCTGTCAGCATAATTCTTAAAACCAAAATGTTATATAAATCACACTTTTTTGTTTGACAGCATTACCGGCAGCTGCTGAAGCACAAGGATTCAGTTGTACTTGTAACTGTGTTACCTGAGTATAGCAGATATTTATGAGGATCTCATTTTTTAGACCATCTGTATTTTGCCTGCCACTGCATTAATATGTAGGTGTCCCATCTAAAATAATTGATCCCTTTACGATTTTTCTTTCCCCATTTCTATTCCTATGAGATTTTCCATGCAGGTAAGATACATGCTGGGATCTCATCCTTCTGCATATTTGAGTATTCATGTGTTTGACTCTTCCTGTTGAATATTCCCAAATCCTCAACAGCAATAATCTTTTTGTCTCATTGATCTTTGATCAGGGACTAGTCAGGCAAAAACTATGGTTGAAAGCTGACTTAGTCTCAGATTTCCTTTTTAGAGATGTGGGCTAACAACACTAAAAAGACAAAGGGGAGAGGAATGCTATTAGGAAATTATGTGTAGGAAATGGGTATGTTTTGTTTCATAAAAACTCCTTGAGTGGAAGGAAAGCCAATATGGTCCTAGCTTGTTATCTTATTCTTGGAAGTTAAATACTAGCTAAGGCTGTAATTTTTCAAGGGTTCGAGTCCTTATTGGGAGCATGACCTTCTTTTAGAGAAGGTAAAACTAAGTTACTCAGAGAATTGTGAAAATATGTGGTGGAGCTGGTACATCAACCCAAGTCACAGTTTGGGAGGATGAGGAAAGGATAGGTGCCTCAAACTACCAGCTCATTTTCAATTAAAACAGTACCCCTTGATTGTTGCACAATTGTTTTGTTTTCTGTTGTTTCTTCTTAGGAAATACAAAATCTATAAGAGGATCAAAAGAGAAATTGCAAAATTCCGAATGTAATTGAATGAGTTTGTGGAAATCAAAATATAGAGGATAATACCATTTATTCTTCTGTACATATTACAGCTGTATGCAACATTTATAAACAAATGCAATAACAAATATTTTTCTCTTGTACCTCAGAGATAAAATTTATTTATATTCTCCCAACGTCAGTTATTGCTCCAAGCTAATCCAGTTATTGCAGTTTTGTGTAAAGTATTACATTTTCTGTTTTGGCAAGCCTCAAATGATCTTTCTAATATCCTTTGTACTTAAATATTTGTTTATTTGAAGAAGCTCAGAATAAATTGTGTTCTTTTTTTTTAGCAGGATGTGATATGATCCAATAATTTGGATGAGGAAAAGTAGTACAAATAAAAGGTTTGAATGACAATGCAAAATTCACACAATAACTAGCAAGTTGTCTCCATGTATAACATTATAGAGTTGTTCTGGTACGTTTTCTAGGCATTAATTGTTGTAATAATTGCTCCCCTGCAGAAGTCAGTAGGTGATAGACAACCTGTAGTTATGTTGTATAACCATGACAGGGGAGCCTGAAAGGATTAATTATAGCATACCATACAAGCAATGGCATCTTGGCGATTGTAGAAAATTGTAATCATGTTTTGAGTTGGCTTTTTTCTTTCTCACTTCTGTTTTTCTGACTTGTGTAAGATACAAATTAAAATCCCTTGTTTAGTAAAATACTTTTAAGCTTTTTAAACTGTAAGCTCTGTGTATCCTTACTACTGTTAGGAAACTATCTTTTTTTATATTCATAATTCAAATTGCCCTCTTTGTTTTTGATTTATTTACATGACCAGTAGGGATTTAATTCATATTTTTAGGCTTAGTTTGGCACTCATTCTTAGAAAATTACCAGGCTAATTATTTCATTTTCCTCAGAACAATCACCTTCCTGTTTAGCATGGTTTCCTTTTAGAAAGGTGCTCTTAATGGTTACTTTGTCTGTCTTCCCACCATAATATATTGTCTCTGTTTTGGTAAAATAGATGGCAAATTTCAAACAAGCTTTACAGAATGTTTGTGACGTTAAAGATTTGGGTTTTTTTCTGACTGATATTGGGGACCTAATTTAGTCTTTTTTTCCTCTTTGGAACATGGGCAAGCTTATACTCAGTAATTAAATTATTTATTCACATTTTTTCCTCACATCTCTAGGTATTGCTCTGAAGACTTGGTTGGTTTTTGATTAATAAATTGGTTTCCTACAGACACAACGTTTGCATAACCATTCCCTGTTTCTATGCATCCCTTGTTAATACTTTCAAAGCTGCATCTCATGTCATCAGTTCAGATGTCAACTGTCCATGTTTGAGCTTAGCTTTCTCTTTTGTTGTAACCACATCAGATGCTTCCTTATGGTTTTGAGGGTTGAAGAGATCCTGGGAAACCCTCATCTGAAGGAACCTAAGCCTTGAATGTGGATGAAAAGAATACAGAATATGCATGATAGAAATATGGAGTCTGAAATACGTACGATCTTCCTTCTTAGAGAATTTTATGGTGTGAGACCAGAAGTGGCCTCAGTTAGAAACAAAAACCTTTTTTACTCATAAATTGTATAAATCTGTTCTGAATATTTTTCAGTTCACAATGTTCCTGCTCTTTTTGTGATAGTTTTAAAGATCTGACTGTTGACATTATACTGATAATAGGAAACTAAGGACTGAACTCTCCAATTTAATTTCTCATTGCTGCGGTAAATATCAGTGACAGTCTCTGTGACACAGAAAACTGAAGGGCAGGAGGTTTTCACCACTGGTTAGTGAATCATTCAAGAAGTCTGGAAACCCTTTTCTTAAACCCAGCTGGACCCAGGGTCCAGCTCAGATGTCTCTCAAAGCCTCTGCTAATAAAAGTGAGTCCTTATTCATCATACATAGTAAGAGGAGTCTCATTCATTACACATAATGAGAGGTAGAACATCAAACCACTTAAGAACATTTTTACTTTTTTCTTTCTGTTCTTCTGGTGTAACTTTTCTTCACTGATAAAAAATAGAATCTGTCCAATGAGGGATGTATTTGGGGTCTTTTATGTCTAAATTGATTTTCAGTTTTAATATCCTGTTTTTTAAAATCTGAAATTTCCATAATACTAAGCAGAACATGAGAACAGTACCTGTCATTTATGGCTATCAAGGGTTTACATGTCTGTATGTGGATTAATGTAAACATACTTACAATTAACTTTAATTCTTAAAAAAGTGAAAGACTTGGAAATTAAATTCAAATACAGAACTTATTAAGCGCTTTTCAGTGTTAATTTTACTTCCTTAAAATGTTTCCACAGTTCATTACATCTTCTCTGTTGTTTTTAAATTAACAGCTTTCAGATGCCTACTATGCCTAATCAACTCAGAATTTATAGAAGATAATAGTGGAGTACTTATTAAAGGACAAAACTGTGCATAGTCCTTTAAGAGTAGCAAGTGATCATTGAAATGAGGAGCACTTATAATTTGGGACAAAAATGTGTATTGTCTCTTCCATTTTAGATTCATTTTTTCCTCTATACTCATAGATCTATATGTAGCATTAGGAGATTAAGTTCTGGTGGAAAATTTCAGAAACAGTGTGTAACTTCAGCTTTAGCTTGAGCCAATGCTAAGAAACTTGATTTTCAAAAAACGTTGATTCTGACAAGCCTTTTTTCTCAAACTATCTCAGACTCATTTATCCAAAGCAGGTCTGTTCATGATCACAATTCACTACTGAAATCTGTTAATAGAGATGAAACGGTTTTCCAAAATAAAGAGCTAACTTTTCAACAAGACTTTGTCGTTTCTGTGGTTCAGAGTATAATGCACATATACACAGAAGGAAGAGAATAATAACATATTTTCCAAGTTTGGAAAAGCTGTTAAAACTGACCTGCTTGTGGGAAAGGTTTTCATCTCTGTCAACTTATGTTTTTATTCAAAATACTTTCATCATTAAAATCTCTGTAAGTTTCTATTTTCAGCACAAAATGCATATTTTTATTTATAAAGAGGAAATTAATGTCAAAATGACCATTCTAAAATAACTGCTCTGCATTCTGTTTATGCTGTCCTTAGCCTAGAAATTGGAATAGTAGTTTAAGAAGGTCAATATTTTTATTAATTTTCTGCCTTGCATTTATCTCTGTACTAGGCATAAAAGGAATCACCATTTTAGCTTTGCTGTGGTAGGAAAATATGCTAAGGCTCATAATCTTCATTTTTATTTGCACAGATAAAATCTTAAGGATAAAATCAGCATTCAGCTGCCAGGAGCAGATTTCATATACCTCTTCCCATCCTTCAAGTGAGACTCCAGCAAATGAACTAATGAGATCAGTAATAAGGAAGAGTCAGAAATGTTAGCTGAATGTTCCTCAGAGTCACATGCACTTAGAGACCGCAATCTTTAATGATTAAAAGTCTTAATGAGGGTTTAGCAGCTACATGTACAGTCTTCTGCTTTTTATGTCTTCACTTGACTTGATAGGTAGTTTTCACATCATGGCAGCTCAGTGCTTCAAATAAAGGTGGTGAAGGGCCTTGAGAGGAGTGGCTGAGGCCCCTTGGTCTGTTTGGCCTGGGGAAGAGGAAACTGAGGAGAAGCCTCACTGCAGTTAAAACTTCTTCGTTGGAAGAGGGGAAGAAAAGGGGCAAGTACTGACCTCTTCTCTGTGATGGCCACTGACAGGACCTGAGGGAATGGCGTGAAGTTGTGTCAGGGGAGGTGTAGTTTGGGTATTAGAAAAAGGTTCTTCTCCCAGAGGGTGGTTGGGCACTGGAACAAACTGTCCAGGGAAGTGGTCACAGCAAGAAGCCTGAAGGAGCTCAAGAAGCATTTGGATGATACTCTCAGACACATGGTGCGACTCTTGCGATCCTGTGCTGGGCTAAGGATTGGACTCAATGATTGCTATAGGTCCCCTCCAAATTTGTCTGATTCTGTGAGGTATTGGCCTTTTATACTAGAAGCATGGCAAAATAATTTAAAAAAACTTCTCCATGCTAATTATTACTTTTACTGACAAACACAGCTGATTGAGACTAAACCGTTTTGTGGTCCACTACATTTCTGCAACATGATTTCTCTGTGTCAAGAAAGAAAGAAGGTTGTAATGGAACAATGTACTGTTTCTTCAATTTTTCCTGTTCTGGATAAAGTGATCCTTTAATTTTCTATTGCTCGTAAACCAGAACTACTAATAAATATGGAGACAGCTTCCCTCTTTCAATTCCACTCAGATTTTTAAGATTCAATCACACAAGTAGAGTCACCTCAATCTTCAATAAAGATTATTTTCTGATAAAATTGTGGATTTTTACTAATATTCTGAAATAAGTTGTTATTTTTTGTATAGAAATGATGAGAAATAATGAACTCATTTACATATTGTTCATATTTTATCAGAGTCTTATTGTAATTGGTTATTAAATAATATACTATTAAAATAATTTTTTACAGGTTCATATGCCCACTGTGGAAAAGTTTCTTTTAATAGATAATGTTCTCTTATCAGTGCTAAGTTAAATAACCTGATTTTCCTATTTTTTGATTGCTTCCAGAAATTAATTTTTAAAGTGTCATAAGTAAATGGGATATTTATAGCTTCTTGCTGGGAGTATGTTTCTCCAGGGTGAATATGTGTGAGGATGTGGGAGTAGAAGATGAGAAGATTAATATAAACACTTTCCAATAATCTGAAAATGAATGAGTTCACACACTCTTAATTTTCTTCCATTCTGTACCTGTGGAAAGATGATTCAAAGCTGTGAATGCGGGCATGTGATTTAAAGTATGCTGAGTAACGTGAAATGACATATGGGGGAGCTGTGCTACAGAGGCAGGTCAGAGCACTGGATGTGATGTGAAGAGGAGCTATGAGTGATGGTGGAGAGGCTCAGATCTGTGCTTAGGTTCTTTTTCAAGCAGGGGAAGACCTGAAATGAAAGCATGGCAAAGAAATATCCCTATAAAACCTATTCTCATTTGTAAGTTCTGTCACTTCTCTTGTTTTTACTTCAGTTGATTATTTAAAAAAAACCCAAAACCCAACTATTATCTGTCAACTCTAAAATGGGGCAAATATCTCCTTCCATTCTTAATTTGCTCATGTTGGTAAAGTTGCTGCTGACAGTTGATTGTGATGATCTGTAACACGAGGTGATAGGAGATAAAATTCTGTATGCCATTTTTTGTCAACAGTACAATACACTTGTAAAAATGGCCTTTTTTTCTTTATCTCTTGCATACTGTATATTTAATATCTCATTTCTTTCTTTCTGGTATAGAAGTTAGAGATTTCTCAGAAGTCATAATTGATTTTTGAATAACTTTGCCAGTCTTTTTCCTGATCCTCGATGAGAATAAATTATTTTTGTACTCATTTTCTCTCCCCATAAATTCACACTGTCCAACCTGACTATTAAATTGGATAAAGAAAAATGCTTAATTATTGCATCACAGCATGGGGAGGAGGGGTGTGATGTTGTAGTAAGTAATTCTAGGTACAGTTGGAGTAGAAGGAGAAATTATTGATCAATTCTTGCCAATAATGTGAAGAACAAAATGTTACTGGGAAGGGAAATCACATGGTGCCATTGTCACGAGGTAGTCATACATAATTCTTTATTTATTTAAATTTTGCAGGGAATTTTGCTTTAATGAAGAATGGGATTCTTCTAAGAATTAGGACTGGATCTCACAAATAGAGATGTCTGATTCTTGTTTCTGATTACCTGTGCACCGGTACTTGTACTGATTGAAAAATAAATATCAATTTAGAATTAAACCACACGTCACTCTTTTCTCTTCTTTAAAGAGGGACTCTTTGGTAATACGATGTTACTATTATAAAATAAAAAACACAGTAAATGTATAAGTCCTCAGAACCTATTTTTCTGGACATACTAAAGATAGTCTAGTAAGACCTTCAGAGACTGCAACTTAGAGGAATATTTAGCTACAGCTAATGAGCGCATAGAGCTCTACCAGTTGCAAATATTGGGGATTTAGGAAGAAAAAGATAAGCAGGGATGATGCCAGAACTAGACAGAATGGTAAAAAATAAAACCCACAATCCTGGCCATTACAGTGAAAGTACACACATACACATAAGAAGATTTAATTTCAAAACTGTCATGTTGCATTTTTCACAGGCATGACCCAGTTCCATCTCCAAGAATGCTCTGTCTCATATTTTTAACACTTCGTGTCTGAATTGGAGAAAATCCTTGTCTGCCTTTGGCTGTCCATGGTTTGTTGGGAGTGTCACATTTCCTGTGTCCACCATGTCTCCTCTGCATTACTCACCATGACTATGAAGACTAGGCAGGCACTAAGGCCTTTCCAGGTGTCCCATAGCAAAGACATGTCAGGATAAGCCCACTCACCACTTTCTTTGGGTTTGCTATATATGTAAAAGCAGGATGCCCTTAACTTCCCAATTTAACCTTAATTAAAGATAAAGAAATAAAATATTTATTAAGTGAAACTTAAAGCTAGGCTTTGAACTGCAACAGGAGAAACAAATTGTTTCAAATACAAAAACCCATGATTTGAAGGTACACTTGGCGGTTTCCATTTTGCTTCCCTTATGGAGTCATTTCCAAAATTACTGGGCGTTATAACTAAGAGTGTGAATTTGTGACGACTCTTCTCCATTTGAGTGGTGCACTCCATTCTGCATCTCCTTGATCTCTCCCTAGTTTCTTCTCCATAATGTGGCAATTTACAGATGTAAAAATTTAAATGCAAGTGTTCTTGGTCATGGCTCCCATCTTCACTTCCTGGGGGTGAATTAGAGGAGCTGAGCTGCAGGTATATAGATGCATAACAGCTGAATTTAAGCCTATCTTTTCCTATACCCTATCCAATAAACCAGTTTCTGCTGAGAGAGGTATCTTTTGTCTCTGCCTCATAGGCTGCCTGTCATACTCCAATAGATGACTGCCTTCCAACAGCTTTGTGCTTCAGAACAAAGAACAGTTCTTGTTCACTCTAACCAAGTGTTTCCCTATAGAGGTCATTCTGTCCAGTGTTATCCTTTTCTGCTCCTTCCTCTCCCTCACACACATTTCCTACATTCCTTAATCTTCATCGTTCCCTTTCCAATCATAGCTCTCAAACCTTCTGGCATTTACTTGTTTGTTTGTTTGGTTTTTTTGTTTTTGTTTTTTTTTTTTTTTTTAACATAGGACATAAATGAGGAAAAGCTAAGTAGGAACAATTATCACAGTTGTTTTTATATGACTGAGATGATTATCAGAAAGTTTTATCAAGTTCTAAGATACACATACAAAAAAATAGGACTGACAAAATGTAAAGTTAAACCATTAAAAGGGTCTCTATCCCTTCTTTACCATAGAGAGAATTTATCTTCGTGTGCCAATAGTTCTTTATTATAGTAAGGTTCAACATATGGAAATAGAAATCTGGAGCCAGACCGCCCATTTTTGTAGTGAGGGTAGTTAGCTGCTTGGGAAACTCACTTTTGGTAATCTCTCACTAATATACCAAGTTGATATAAATTAGATTTCTCTTACTCTGATAATTACTTAAAAATGAAATAGTTAAAGGCAAACTGTGTCAGAGGGATTTTTTAAGGAGAGTTTACAATATGATGGAGTGTCCTTTAATAATCAAGCAACTATAGTTGGACTTCATGTCATATACATATAGTTTAATGTCACTAACAGTGACTTACAACAGAAATAATAAAACCCTCTGCTATTGTAGTTAAAACTTTAAATAAGTAGTTAAAAAAATATTCATCTATAATCACAGCACCAGAGGCCAAATTCTTATACCTGTTACACAATAATTTTGGAATGTTGCAATAAGGAAAAGGACTTTATGCTTGAGTAATATACAGTGAATTATTGACAAACTGATCAATTTTTTTTCTGACTTTAAAATTAAAAAAGAAGGCAAATAGGTTAAGTTTGTTCTTAGCCCTTTTTAGAGTCAATTTTTAAAAAGTTATTATCTAAGAAAAAAATACCTCAAACACATAAAACTAGAAATAAGATATTTATATCTTGAAAGTTAAGTCTACACATAGGATAAATAAAAAACAATAGATAAAGCTTGCCGGACTGCCATTAAAAGTCAGTTTTCTTTAGCTAAGTTTAGAATGTAGACTCTAAGTTAGTGTACTCGAGTACTTCTGTGTTAATCCACAGCAAGAGAAAATGTGCTTATGTGCCTTCTATTAGTCCAATCAACAAATTCGTCAAGTGAACACTTCATTTTAAGCATGGCTATATCTCTTATTGATTTTATTGGGACTAAGGCATATAAATGATGCTTAGAATGTGTTTAATTAACTTGCAAATGTTCATATATTTTTATCCTTGTCTTTGTTCAAGTCAGCAAATGTTGCCCTTAATTTTGTCTACTTGTTTTAATTTAGAATACTGACAGTTGTTTCTAGTTTAACAAAACTATTAATCAAAAAAATCTTAAAGACTTAAAATCTTCATTTTATTTTATTAGAAAATAGAACATTTTTAGAAAGTTTTTTTTTTTATTTAAAAGAAAACTGAGAAATAAGAAAATTAAGTTTTACTCAATTTTGTTTTGCTAAAGATTTTGCTAGAGATATTAATAAGATTAATTTACTTTTCAAAACAGAAAAATGAAAATTTACCTATTTCAAAAAAAATGGAAAACTTGTTGACATCATTAAGAGTTTGACGGAATTATCTCACACAAGCTTTCAGTGGCAAAGAATTCCATCAACTTGATTATGATCACAGGTCTGGAGCATCTTTTTTATGAAGACAGGCTTAGAGAGTTGGGGTGGTTCAGCTAGACCAGAGAAAGCTCTAGAATGGCCTTCCAGTACCTAAAGGAGGGCTAGAGGAAAGCTGGAGAGGGACTTTTTAAAGGGGGATGTAGTGACAGGACAAGAAGGAATGGGTTTAACTGAAAGCTTTAGAGAAGATGTTAGGAAGACATCCTTTACAGTGAGGATAATGAGACACTGGGACAGGTTGCACAGAGAAGCTGTGGATGATCGACCCCTAAGGTCCCTCCTGACCCAAACCGTTCTATGATTTAGTGATATATCAATAATTTATCCTCTTCTCATAGTTGTGTCTCAAGGGCATCCAGTCCAGGCGACTAGCAAGTGCTAGGTGAACATCACTTTTCACCTACCCATGAAATGGAGGGTGCTATCTACTCTTTGGTGACAAAGACAACCCGCACGACCTACCCTGTGAGTTGATTCCTAACCAAATTGTCTAGCTGTATAATACTAGCAGTTTAATCAACTACTACTAGTTTAATCAGCCACAATCAGAATTTACATTCATATATTTAATTAAAAAGAAAGGTCTTCACTACTGTTTGTCTTTTCTTGATTTTTTTTAAGCTTTTGTTAGAAACACTAGCCTTTTGCTGCTTTTATTCTTGCTGAACAAGAATGTAACCTCAGTTTAGTCCTCAAGTCTAGAAGTTTGCATACACATGTACAAATGTTAGTTAAATGTCTCTTTAGTTCCATTGAAGACAGAAGGATTATTTCAAAGGAAAGTGTGTTCCAACTCCTGTAGTATGGCAGATATTTTCCTTCAAGGACTAATTCTCAAAAGAGGTCAGTTGAATTCCTAGAGTCTGGTCAAAACATTTATGAAAAAACTTTTAAAAAGTCACTAAGAGGATGAGGAATCTTGTACTAATGCATCCTGTCTGTTGGCAAGGGGACAAAAGTTATGCAGTGCATTAATTTGGTGTATAGAAGAGAAATGACACAGTGAAAATTGCAAGTCTTTTTACATCAAGTAAAATATGTTTTTTGTTCAAAGATACATTACAGCTACCCACTGAGAACGGGCAGATATCTTACTGCATGAAATTTTGGTGCAATATGTTGATTTCTAAGTATCTTCCTACAAAATTCTAATTAATATAAAATGAAAGACTCTCTCAATGTGTAGTAGACTAAAAAAAGCCCACTAAAATTACTGGTGAATGACATTTCAAAGATGATAATTTATTTTTACCCTGAAGAAGACACTTAAAGCATTTTCAAGGACATCACATCTTCAGCCTTTAAAATATCAACTAATTATCAAATCAATGATCATTTGGGGGAAAGTAATGAAGTATGGAAAATAACCACTTGAAATTATATAAGTCATTACTGCAAAGTATTTAAAGCTGGTAAGTCATTAGCAGAGATTTAATATGTAGGTATTAAATGCCTTAAAATTTTATAAAAAAGGGAAATTGCATTTTAATTGTCATAATTTCCTTTAAAATAAGCAACTTGCCCTTTAAGCTCATTACACTTATCTATCATTTGTTTATTTTTCTAAGGAAATATTAATTCACTTATTCAAATTATTTTCAGCTTTTTTAAAAAGTTCACACCACTTCGTATTAACATCAAATATTGGAAATACTTGAAGTAGCAGTCAGCAGAATGACTCAAAGTTCAAGACTGGAAATACTTAAATATATAGTAAGTTTAAGTTCTTAAGTAATCAGTCCTTTGGAGTTCAATAACTGCATAAGTATTTCCAGGATTGGGAACTTGTTTCTTGTATTTTATTACTTTTATTTGTTTAATAAATCATGGATATACTGTACCAATAGCTTCAAACCTTGCTATACATTTCAAAACAACTTTCTGCTCATTTTGGTTTTTTGCAAATAATTTATCCATGTTTTGTCATAAATGCAAAGGTGTGGAAGTAAGGAATGAGGGGGAAAAGGTAGAGGCAAAGCAATTTCTAGGGCTTTACTTTTCTATAGTCTTCCTTTTCCCTGGCTTCTAAGGAATTTGTCATCAATAGAGTCTCTAGGTAATGTGATCATTGCTAGCATCTCAGGGATTTACCTGACGTCCAATCTACCTGCTGTGCTGTTAAAAGTGCAAAAACTGAGTGAAGCAGTTGTCAAAGACAAGTAGAGATTCCTCCATGCTATCTCTGTGTCACTTTAGCAATAGGAGGAAAAAAATTCTGTATATTCTCCCCACTCCCAATTTATCTACTTCCTATCCTGTATGTAGACTGCTGTGGAGAAGCCCTTTCCTTTTTTTCTGAATTATAGGAAATTAAAATTCTTGTCATGGGACGCGTGCAACTTCCCAATAACAATTTTCAGAGCCTTGCGAGTAGTAATGAAGGAGCTACTGCATTCAAAGTCTCATCATGGTTTGGGTAGACAAGAAATGAAAATTTCTTTTTCTCAAACCCCAACTGACCCTAGCAGTTTGCCACTAAAAATAACCTCCATATTTACTGTGCAATAGTTAAATGATAGAGAAATTATACATACCCTTATAAAAGATTTTTAATCACATGCTGTGCATAATCCAAAATGTCACCAACTTTGATAGGAAATTTGGGAATGCAATTGATAAAGAAAAATCTGATTCAACTCTTTAGGCAACAAAAGTAGGGAGCTGACGAAATTTGCTGTCATATTGCAACAAAATATCTTTTCAGTCTCAAAATGAAATGGGAAAACAAAGGGTTTTTTTGAACTCCCTGCTTCTTTGTCCAACACTACTAGTTTTCTGCCTCTCAGATTGTAGCCCTGACTTGACTGAGGTGCTCTATTTTCATCAGTTATCCACTAAACTCATATCCTGACTTCGGTTGAGATACATGGAAGAGATAGGCGCTTAGAATATCTAAACTAAAGCATGTGTTCTGTATATCTTACATGTGAGGAGAAGACTTTTTTGTGATCTGTCTAGATTCCTCCACAACCTGATCATAACACATCAAAAGCTTGTCAAGGACTCAATGATAAATTTGTCTGTGCATATGTGAAGAATCAGTGAAAGTCGAGGTTGGATTGTGTCAAGATGACATATCCATTTGCAAAGCTTGCACACTGCCATGTTGTTCCTACCCAGTCACAATTTAGACCCAGTTATGCCTGCAGTGCACAGCTATCTGTCCTCTCTCATGCCATGCTGCGTTATCCTACCCAACACCTCCTTTACCCCTATTGCTCTGAAGAGATAATAAGTAAACAATCCCCTTTATTTCATCAGACATTCCATTAGACCCTGGTTAAAGATCCAGGTGGGCAATGAATAGGTTTATAATCACCTGCCAAGATCTAAGGGGCTTGCTTAAGAAATGTGTGTCACAAATAAAATATGAACTCAAACCTCCCACTGCCATCCCTATGATTCAGAGCTACTAATAAAAACTGTAAGGAAAACTTTCATGATGGCTATCCTGAAAAGAAAATACACCACACCATGATTTCCTTTACAGATTGAAGACCAATCAAGCAGTATAAAATTTTTCCTTCCATAATGTTAAAAAGTTTCATTACAAGATGAAATCTCTGGATTCATTCAGTGAATTACCTTATTGCATGTTCAGTGATTCTAAAACCTAAAAAAAAAAATCAATTTATATTGTATTTCATTTTATTAGGTAGTAAGAAATGCATTAAAACTGTAGCTCCAAACTTAAATATCACTATGAATAAGGCAGTGGTGATTGAGCAGTTGGTTTAAAGGTACTCCTCTGAGCAGGAAAACAACTAGTGGCCCTCTGGTGATCCCAAGGGATTTTAGAGTAGGTATGACAGGGATCAATGCCATTTTCATTACTCTCTTCCTGTTTTATCAATGAAGTACATACTGTGATTTAACTGTAGTTTTGAACACACACAGCACACTACTTGGGGAAACAGGAGTATAATGCTCTGGGGTGTTCCTGTTCTCTGTGCCCAAAGACTGATCTAATGAGTCCAAGAAAACCATCTGTTATTACCTAGACAATTTCCTCCTCAAGAAACATGTGCTTCAGCAGATTTCTTTACTTCACTACTTGGGGAAGAACAAAACAAGCTCAACTATTTAGAGAACAAACACTCTGATACTCTTGGGGAGTGTTTTTGAATTATAAAAATTATACGTTCAAATAAAAAAGATTTGTGAGATGGTTTTTTCATCTATGTGGGCTGGGTTTTCATGGTGGGTTTTTATTCCCCTCCTCCTGTTTTCAGATTAATAAAGAACTAACTCTGGGGGGGGGCGGGGGGGGCTGG
>VXBA01005217.1:51187-88187 GCA_013399895.1 Serilophus lunatus | reverse complement strand
GGGGGGGGGAAGTGATGAAAATGGTTATACCCTGAGCTATAGAAGCTTGAAAAGCCACATGCTGTAGGTGTCTTTCATTATTGTCCTGGTTTGGATTCTATGGGATGCTAACACTGATGAGAGACTCAATAGAAACAGCAAACAGTTTATTTATCTAAGGGCTCTATAAGCTATGGAAGCCCACTAAAGCACAAACCGATTACAGAGACAGCCACACGAAAATATTCACAAAAAAGGCAAATAACAAACTTCTCCTCCAGGCTGCTTGGTGGGCTAGAGGAGCAAAGGAAGGAGGGAAGACTGCTCTGTGGATGGTGCTGATCCCTGTCTAGGAGCCTCTGAAAAAGAAGGGACAATGAAAAGGATTCCCTGGGAAACCCAAGGGGATGACACCACACTTGCGTTGCCCCTGAGTGGTCTCTTGCTGTCACTGCCTGAGCTCTGATGCTGCTGCAATGACACTGCCTGGCCTGGGGACCTGGGGAGGAGCAGCTGCGCTCCTCTCAGCACCAACGGAAGCTGAAAAAGGGAAAGGCTTCTGACCCTGACCCTTTTATGAGGTGCCCGTTCTCGCGTTATCTCAAAGTCTTCTTCCCGGGTGTGCTGCTTTCCCATTGGATGGCAGCGTGGGGGCACCACCCCCTCGACAAGATCTTGCCATGCGGCCAATATGGAGTTTCCTGCCAAAATGCCGCGTATGTCCGGCCCCCGAGGCCCGGGGCTGCCAATGGCGCTGCCCATGGGGGCACTCGCTGCCCACAGGGACTCCCGGGAGGGGCCCCAGGGCCAGCAGTGCCACCCGCGGGGACACCCACTGCCCGGGGTCCACTCTGCACCCATTGCTGGCCTGGGGGCCCAGCCCTGCCCAGCACACCGGCCGCTGCTCCTGCGGGGTGGAGCCCCACATCCCAGAGCCACTGCCATGGCCGCCGGGCCGTCTGCCACCACTGGGGACAACCGCCTGCCATCGGCGTGGCTGCCCGGGCTGTGGGAACCCCAAGAGGGGAAACCAGGGGCCGCTGGGGGCCAGGGGTGTCCCTGCTGCCCTCGGTGGTGCGGTGGAACCGCCTCCTAGTGCTGCTGAGGGGCCGGGACCAGGCCACCACCCCGCAGGAACCCGGGGACAGACCCAGCATGGTCCCAGGGATGTCCTGCGTCCAGCATGGGCCGCAGCGGGCCAGCCCTTGCTGGCCGACGGAGAGGGAGGCTTCACCATCCTTGCCTGCTTCCCTTCTCAAGAGAACAGAAAAAAGTTTTAAATAGATGAAATATTCCCTCTCACTCTTCCCAAGGAAAAAAAAAAAAACAACAACAAAAAAACCCCCAAACAACAAGTTAAACCCATTGCAATTATTTAGCCAATTAAAAACTGATTACAAAATCAGGAACTAGCTTTAGTTAGTTTTCTAATGTATAGCAATATTTTGTACCTTGTTATACAACTCTATAAAATGGATCACTGACAATAAAAGTTAAGTCTGGTTTAGTTCATATTATAATTGGACAACCATAAATTAAATGCACTGTGCTACTAATCAAATACTTATATTGTAAAGTATATCAGATTAACTTCTGAATTAAGGCAGAATTTTTCTTTTGACAACACCTTTTGACATCTGATCTCTGAGAAAAAAGTTCTGATTTCTTCTTCAAGATTTCCTGACAAAATTGCGTTCTAATTTCTGCTCTCAGACTCATTATTCCTGGTGCTGGTTTGTGAGAATGTGCCTAGGACCAAAGAGCACTTTTTGAGTTCTAGATTCTAGATTCTGGTCCTGAGAAAATCCCATTTTGGTTGATACAAAAATTACTACTGGAGAATTGCTATATATCTTCATCATGTCTAATTTACCTTAATATTTGCCTGTTTTTCTTTGGGTTAATATAGAATTATCTAGTGGAAACTAAAATCAAACTATCTCCCACATCTTGAACTGAACCACTGTGCAGCTCAAGGAACAGATAGTACATAGCTGGAAAGCTGGATGTTTGGATTTTGCCTAAAGATATGCTAACCTTACCAGCCTTAACTGAGTGATCAAATAACCTCATAAACTTATACATGCTCAGTATCCAATATCTTCACTTCTTTTTACTCTTAGCAGATAATTAATTCTGCATGACCAGATTAGTGTAACAAGATGAGCTCTACTTGCTGTGTCTGAGGTTATACATAGCTTGCCATAGGTTAAAAATCAAAACCATAATTCCCTCAAAAAAAGAGGATACGATCTTTTAAAGTACAGCAATTCTTGTCACAAATGCTGAAAAACAGCTAATAAATAAGTTTTCATGGTGACCATGAAGAGCTTCACATGATGTTCTTTCATGTATTGTACATAAAAGAAGGATTCATTCATCAACAAGGCTCATTTCTATTTTAATTAAAAAGGTATAACTAAAAGAAAAATTAAACCATTTCTAAGACTCAAATCCTGGATGCTTTACATACTCATCAGAGAAATGAACATGGCTGACATAAACTGCAGAATACATAGAAAATATCATCCACAAAAATCAATAACGCAAATGTGAATTTGTCATGCAATGAAAAAGACTATGGATCTGTTATGTGAGACTGAGAAAAAAAAATAAAATCTCCAAACCAAAAACATCCTGGGGAAATTTTTCTCATAATGGAAGTTTGGATACCCTTTCTGAATGTTCACTGTAGTTTTTAACAAGCTGAATAAGAAATAATCCCAATTGAGCACCACTTTAGCTGCAAGGGAAGCAAAACAAAACAAATCTGTATAAAAAGTATAAAGACTAAGAGCTTCCTACAGAGAACCATGTTGATCTTTTTCTACAGACTCAGATCTGAGCTTCTCTCCTTCAGGCTGGGCACACTGACAAGGAGCTAAAGGAATTTTAGTTATCACTAGCCTATTGCAAGTGCAATACATGAATTAGGATCTGATTCTAGTCCTGCTGTGAGCTCGATGTCTTAAACACTGTGCATGATGGTATTTCTTTTACAACTGACATCATATTATCCAGTAGATTATCAACATTAACGGAATTTCTGATTTGTTCTCCAACATTTAGTGCGCCAGCCTGGAGTGGAGTAGTATACTTACGATTCTTTTTGTCTATTTATCTTATATATTTCTTTAAATGATCATCAGCATTCCTGCAGCAATGTTGCCTCTGAAAATGTTTCCATGATGAATGGAGGAAAAGCATCATATCAGAAATATTTACTTGTACGATATGATATAGAAATCAGGGTAAGTGGTGAAAAAATATTCGATGGGTACTGCATTCTGGGGATCATACTCATGATTTTGAAGGTTTTAGTGTGCAATTAAAACAAAGAATAATATTTCATATGACAATATGTTAGGCTCAAAATCCTGTTTATGGTCAAAGAGGAAGCAGACCTATACCTAAATTCCAGAATTTTTTAATTATAATTTAAGAGTCTGGTCACCATTATTCTCAATCCAACAGTAACAGAAAAAGAAAGAATAATAATGTAGTTAACATTGTAAATCCCACACTTTTTGTATTCTGTTGCTTTTCACAGTGTTATGATCATCCTTTCCTTGCTCTTTTTACCCCTAAGGCCAGTACACGCATCATCAGTGAAGATTTTCGTATCATTATCAACCACCAGAATGAGCTTCAGGAGCCTTGTCAGGCTCCCTGAGTGTCTGTTCCACTGCAGGGCAGACAGCACCCCTCCAAGTATACTCACAGGGAGATTCCTAGCTGATCCTTTGGTCTTCCTATCCATACAAATGCAGAAAGATCAGTGAGACTGGCTGTTACATGTTGCAGGGCTTAAAGCAACTTCTGTGTCTCATCCCTAACATCTCAATATATTCAATCTGAGAAAAATGGGGCCAGTGTGGGAATTTTAGTTTTAGAGTTTCTCTTTCTTTTTTTCCTCAGAAACTGCATGCTTGCCTTAAAAACATCTCAAATCAGGAGTTTTTCCCAGGCTTTCTAAGCTCATTAGTGCAGTTATGGAAGTGGTAGACATGCTTATAAAAATTGTAATAGAATGGCTAAATTAAACCATGTTGTTTGAATTGTAGTATTGATGCTTTATTTAAAAGAAAATCCTCATATGTATTATATCTTTACCTCTGAAATAGTGACTTTAGTGTTCTGTTCATTAATGGCTTTGTATTTCATTCCTTAGAACAGTTCTGTGTTATACCTAAATTGTTAACTCTGACTTTATGCTAAAGGTAGTGGACAAAGAAATGTGTTACCATTAATCATTTGAGCTCTAGCTACAGAAACAGAGAATTCATAGTTGGAAAAAATTAATAGTTTGTTGTTTTTCTGCTAGATTGTACATATTTTGCTAAGGGCTGTTTTGTGTGGTCTTAAACATGCTGAAATCAGCAAAAGCAAAAAATTCTAATAATGTTACATGTATGATTATAGAAATTTGCTTCCTTCTAACCTGAAGTCTTTGAAAATTAATGAACTGTATTTAAATATGTTGCAGCATTTCAATAACTTAAAATAAGAAACAGTGCAACAAGAATGGAGTTTTTCAAGCAAACTTTTTTTCTCAGAGATTAAATAAATGTGATTCTTTCCATATATGTAAAGAAGCATTATAATTATTTGGTACAGCATTTTAAATTTAAAATTTTTTGCAGCACAGCTTACTGAAAATTGTAGTTTTTTATTTAGCTTATAATTAGTGTAAAGAGTTAAAGGTAACATAATTCTGTTGGTGTCAGCAGGTTTGAACCTGGGAAGGATGTAATCTATAACTAGATTACATTCTAAACTATAGCTATAACTAAACTATAACTATTACTTTTTTCTGAAAAGAGTTATTTAGGAAAAACATGTACATTTGGTTTGTAAAAGGTCAATTGACTTAAGCTCTTTAATGAGGTTTGTTAAACTGTCAGAATATCCTTTCTTATGTCTTGCCTGTTTGACTTGTTTGACTAGAAATGTGATAGCAAATCTAATCTCTATTTGTGGATCTTATTTCCATTCTTCTACATACATCATGAAAATGGGCCATTCTCAAGTTACAACAACAAAAGAACCACCTGTTTCTGATGTGAGTTCTAATACTCAGCAAACATCTATTATCAATCTTTTTGTAAGTAGTGAATTTGACATCCCAGTCTGGAAAGGGTTCTCTTTCCTGTGTAAACTCTAGTATTGAAGTATAACTACCACAGCCAATCTTGAGATCAACAGGAGACATAACCAACTTTGAGATGAGCAAGAAATGGAATGATTTGTTTTCTTTAGCTATGACTGGATAAACTTTACACACCTGATAGAGGTATTCATACTAGATTTTGCATATTATCCTTGAAGTTCTTCTGTAGTAAAATTAAGGAGTAAAAAAAAGAAATAACAAGCAAACCAACTTATTGTGTCTCATGTTTATAATCAAACTAGTAGAGCAATAATAATAGCACTTAGAGTACAAAAGCGTTTAAGTGCATGTTTTAGAAAGCATAAGTAATTGAAAACACAATAGCCTTAGTAATATTGACATTACACTACATCATTATTCATTACAACTCTATGAAGGCTGGTTTTCATTTCCAAGTAGATGTGGTGAGTGTGTCTGTGAATCCCTCAACCCCTACCGTTATGCAATATCCACAGGAGAACACAAACAATATATTTCCTTTCAGACTAGATTGAATTAAATGTTGGTCACCTTACACATAACTACTGTTCTCTAAACCCAATAATTTCATGCAGAGCTACAGCTGTACGGCTTCATTTTTTAGTACACTGTTTTCCATCTAGACTATATTTTCTGGGATTCCAACACTGGGGCCTGCAAAGATCAGTCTTGAGTGTGCACTGTGGGAAGTACCTTGTTGTAGTGCCCACCAGGAAGGCTGTTGCTCCCAACGCAATGAAGTATATAAATTTTTTATTCTAGTTTGGGCAAAGTAGAGAGCTAAATGGCAACCCGAAAAAAATGCTGGCTCCCTGATCATAAAAATTTTACGCTATTTATACATGTTTAAAAACAAAGGCATCAGCATTCATTGCTTACAAATTGTGTAATTTTTTTATTAATTAATACTCAACATCCTATTAGCTAGTTATATCTCTCAAGTCTCTTGCTAATTGGTCTGCATGCACATTTTTAACTTCGTTTTGAGTCTAGAGCCCATTTTGAGTAGGTGATCCATGAGTTGCTGGTCGTAACTTCCCACTGCCAGAATTCCTTTCCTACAGTAACTGCTCAGTTCTACTGACTTTACTCCTGGTTGCTCTCAACCAGATAGCCTATTAATTTTGAGATTATAAAACAAAAGATTAGCCAAACATACAATGTACGCAGTGCAATTCCTTAATCATGACTCTATAGCTGTAACTTCTAACTAACAACTAAAAAAATTTTGAGAATTAATTTGAATCTTGAGGGGCTCCATACCAGGAATACTTTTGTTCTTTCTCTTAATCTAAAGTTCTAATCAGAGGATTCCTACAGAACAAATAAGCTTTGCAGGATGCAAAAAATTGTAAAACGCACTTTAGAGATATCTTGCATAGACTATGTGAGTAGACAACAGGAGAGGAGGGTGAAAATCATAGTATGTTAATCAAAATATTATCCAAAACATTAGGAATATTGGACAAATAATATGCAACAGAATTGTAAGGGAAGTGGTTTTTCACAATTTTGTATTCGGTGAAAATTTTCTCAATTATTGAAGCATTGCATATAGTGTATTTACTCTTCTAACAGCTACTTCAGGCTAAATACAACTCTGCAAATTTAAGAAGAGAATTTTGTATTATAAGACTATAAATCTGCCGCACAGGAGACTAAAATTATTTCAGATTGTTTTTCTCGCATGTTCTGCTTAGAGGCATGCTGTATATAATATGAAACATGACCAGTGGTTTGATATACTTGTTAAGAATGTCACATAGCCATTTTGGGAAAATGCTGTTACCCTGGAGACCAAAACTAGAATTTATCCAGACCAGTTCAACTTCTTGTGGAATTTACAAATCGGAACTTGTGCAGCCCCCCCTCAAGAATATAATAAAATGGGTATGAAAAGTTGAAAAAACAAGAATTCGTTTAAAAATCTCAATTTAAAGTTCAGGCTAATTGATCAGGGAAAAAATTGTCTCATAGCAATGGTTATCTGAGCTAAACATCACCCAGACTCACTTTATGTTCTAAGCAGAAAGTCTGTCACTTCAGAGCATTGTTTTGCTAGACCTGGTTTGATGTTTCCTTTAGGATAGAATGAGTTTCATTCTAGATTTCATATGAGGGATTCTTTATGCTTCGTTCAAAGAATTTACTCTCTTTATAAGGGAGCAAAAGGTCCAAGCTCCCATTACAGCCACTGGACATCCAGCCAATTCAGTCAATGCAGTCTGTGGTGTATAATGAGCCATTGTGACTCTGAGGCAGACAATTACATCTGGTCTACTGACCAGCACTCTAGGTATTATTTGCTGAATTGCATACATAGCACACATGTAGACACCTACACGTCAGCACCTATAGTGAGTGGTCCTCATTATGTTGAATGAGACTAAATTAATACCACTGTGAGTGTAAATAGTTCATATGTACAAGTTGCACTGCAGATACTGAAGTAAGCATTCTGCATCCCTGGTGGGCAAGTAAATTTTATGCAACTATCTGCTGTATGGTTTGCCAATAACGTCAACATGCCCGTGCTGGATGTATATCTAGAGCTACCTCATATTCATATACTCTCTGCATTCTAAACAATCTGTTTCATTGTCCATCCTTCTCTGGTGTGTGTTCAGGTGAACCAGAGAACAAAAATTACCTTAAGATATAACTTCATGTAGTCTTAAGAACAAGATGTAAGCATACAAAGCACTTCAGTTCCTGCAGTGCCAAGAAGATTTGTCTTCTCTCTGAATTGTGAATTAATGGGTTATCCTTTTTCTACAGGCCATTGACTTTTTCTTCTATTCCTTCTCTATCTTATTTCTTTACAGTGTATCTTAATGGAAGCTGAAGATGCTATAAAAGGCTTGAAAAGAAAATCTGTTTTATGTAAACAAAGTTGCCCAGGTTTTCAGACAGGTTTTTTTACAAACTGTCTGCAAAGAGTTAAAGCCTCTACTTTGTTTCCGAAATCATTGGGCAAATAATTTTCAAATTAAGGCAGAATCACCTCCATTGTCATTCTAAGGTCATTTCAAGAAACATATATAAATGGAAGCTTGGAGAAATGCATTATATTAGGCATAAATTATTAATTTAACATTTCCTTTTTTTTTCTTTCTAATGAAATCACAACTGCGTAACAGACTTCAAGAAAAGAACTATGTTGTTGCCTTTTGAGTAAGGTTAAATACCTGTACTGGATCTGGGACACATTTAATTTTCTTCATAGCAGCTCTATGGTTCTGTGTTTTGGACTTGCAACAAAAACAGTGTTGAAAACTTACAAATTTTTACTTACTACAGAACAAAGCTCACACAGCACTAAGGCCTATCCTGCTACTCATGCTGCCATTCCAGGGAGCAGACTGGAGGTACACCAGAATATGGGAGAGGACACTGCTAGGACAGCTGACTCCGGGTGATCGAAGGAATGTCTCATACCACATAACTTCATACTCAGGAATAAAAGCTGTTTCATCCATGACAACAAGAGTTGTAATTTTTCAAGTCTGTCTTTTCAACTAATTTCAAATTCTTCAGCAGGATTTCATTTTGCATATGAATGGAATTTCATCAATTTGCATATGATGCATATGATCAATTTGACCTGCATTTAAGCTGAACAAAATTTATAACTGTTAAGATTACTTAAAAGAGTAATTTCCTGTAAGAGTTTGTACAGTTTTAGAATTTGATGCCCTGACTCAAACTGTAAATGTATTACACCAAGTGTCTTGTAGTCATACAGTAAAGGAAAACTTCTGCAAAGAATTTAGAAACCAATAGACAAGGATATTCATTTAATTGACAGAAAAACTGAATGTAGGGTTTCTAGGGGTAACTGGCCATACTTACATTGATCATTAAGCACTTCTAAGGTTCTCTAACTCAGTGTTTTCTCAAGATCATAGAACTAAGTCTGTGTACTGAATTCCAGTCGTGAAGGAGTGATCAAGATGTTTGTTGGGCCAGCACTGTTCATTAGTTTGTCTGAAAGGGAGATGAGGATGATAATCTCTCCACGTGTTCTTGGTCAAGGATTACAACATTACTATGACAGTTCTTTCCACTGATTGCACCTGTGATTCCAAGAGTAAGAATAAAGTAATAGGTTTTGCAGGATATAATTTTATTCCCTTCTGTAGTTTTTCTTTATCACTGTCAACATCCAACACACCAATAATGGATTGTCAATGTCCATTATATTTGCATTGGTTAGTCCTTCAGCATTGTTTCCATATAAACTGTAGTTATTTTCTACATGTATTCGGTTTTAGGTAGAGATAAATTACCCTTCTATGCCAAAAGATTTTGAAGAATCTATTCTCTTATGAATCACAATTCCTTCTTTTATTTATCTATGTATGGGTTCAGAGCATGCCACTACAAAGCTTGATGCCTATAAATAGTGAAATTATCAACCAAAACTGTTTATAAACTCAGATCAAACTAAATTAAAAAAACCCCAAAACACAAAAACACCAAAACCCAGCAGCTTCTATTTTGTAAATTAGTAGGTACTGAATTCTTATAACAAAATAGGTAATTTTTCAGAAATATTCAGGTTCCACTAAAAAGGGAAAGACATTGCAACTAATAATACATTTTAAGCATTCTTGAAAGTCTGTCTATTTCATGGTATTTGGAAAAGTATGGCCTTGCTTAGTTAAGATTTGAGGATCTTTTACCATCTTATCAATGACAAAATTTTGTTGCTAAAAAAAAATTAAAAAAAATCCATGTAATTTGTTAACAGCTTGCAACCAAGGGGAAATTGGTCCTGTAATGTGAATGCCCTGGACAATTGTTAATTATTTTCATCTATTTATAATTTCAGTTAACAATCTGCCTTGACTAAGGAAGTTATCTTTTACAGAGTCCTCATATTTCTTTCTGAAGTGAAAAATAACCAGCATATATAACTGGCAAAATAGCTCTGTGATTTTAGGGCTAAAATCTGTTTGAAAATAGGCAGTGAAGCTGATTTCTCAATGTTTCCGTATATGGGGAGAAATCAACACATCCTAAAAATAATTATAATCTGTCTTTTTTTTTACTAGCTCACAGTGACAGACAATATGTATCCCAGTCTTAGTTGAAGCTCTTGGGTCCTCTAAGGCAAGTATTACCCACTTATGGTCTTCATTGTAATGCTCTGCCAGATTTTTTACTAATCAGAATCTCCTCTATATAAGATTTCAGTAATTTATGAAGCACATATATAGTTAAGTTGTTTTTGAAGGTCTTGATATAGCTTTACAAAATATGCCTCTGAAGGTGACAATCTGTGTTAGTAATCCATTTTAAACACTGGTGAACTGAGACATGAAATTTCATTTGTTGGTTCAGTTTGAAAGAAAAGCTTGCTGAAATGTAATTTGGTCTTTAAAACTGTCTTTTCCTCTTTCACTCCCTCTATATATAAGAAAAAAAATTATTAGAGGTCTGAGCTCTGATCTTGCAAAAATAATATTAAACAGCTTTGCCATTGCCATGCAATAGCACTGGATAAAGCACATCAAAGACAACTTTTTTGTGAGTGAAATAGAAGGGTTATGAGCCTTCAATCATAGACTAGACTGTTTTAGTTTAACAGAATGATATTTATGGGCAAGTTGTTCAACATGATGACTATCTTTTCCTTTATATATTCAAGTACAAGTGTGATTTTCTTTAACAGATATATTGATGTGCCATAAAATGAAAAAATATGTTATTGTAGCTATGTTTAAATAAAACAGAGCTAGACATTCAGCATAAAACTAAGGAAAGGTCCTAAGCTGTTTCAAATTCATCTAATACTGCAAGGGCCTAAAAGGTGGAGGTCAGTTAATGGTCATATTAAGCTGAAAGTGAAATGCATTTGAGAGTTGCAATGCAGGTTGAATGAAAGATCCAAAGAATTATGTACTTCTGTCATTTGCACAAAGATAGCTTTTCAAATCAATTGCTCTGCTCAGCTACAGTTAAGATAGAGTCCTTAAAATAAGGCCACTAGTGTAGAGATGATGCAAATAAAGTCTGCCAGTGTGGTGAGGGTTTGGTTTTTTTTTTATTCAGTAAAAAACCCTCACTGTGAATTCTGTTTTTAACATATGAGTAGTTTTTGTGAAGTCTGTTACAAACAGAGCTATGTGCCAGAATGTTGGCATGTGTATAAAGGTTTACTGAGTAGTGGATGGAAACTGCCAGTAGGAGGAACTTGTGGCTTGATATATATGTATTTTAAAAATGTAAGATACAACTTAAAAGAGCAAGAAAGGACTGGCTAGATGCAAGCAAGTCACCTGCTGTATAATCCACTTTGATGCCTTAAGTGTTTGAGGCTCTTTAACAATTTATGAGAAAAAACTTACATTACTGAATGGTATGGATAATATACATCTATCCAGAGATTAAACCCAGGATAGAAAAATGCAGCAATTAAGAATTCAGCTTGTGTAGTGAGAATACTTTTATCTTATTCATTATGTTTTATTGCAGCAGAGATGCCTTATTTCATTATCTTTTCTGCCTTTCCAGTTTATCTTGACATAAACACCACTTAAATCTATAAAATATCCTGTTATATTCGGATAGAATTTTTCTTTAGTTACTTTTTTTCATTTGTTTTGGGGTAGAAAGATAGGAAAGGAGAATTATTTGGTTATGAATATTTAGTCAATTAATTTTTTTTGCGATTAAGATGTTTTGGAACATTTGAGGCATACACAGTGGTTTAACCTCATCCAACACTATGCAGCCAGGTATTTTTCCTTTATCTGAAAGAGTATGTTTGCAAGTCAGTAGCATCAGGTACCTTGAAATGCACAATTTTTTCTACCATTACAGAATTGCACCAGAATAACAAAGGCCCTTTCATGTGCTCCTTTGAAATAGCTGATTTAAATTGTCAGAGAAGTGAATGTAAAAACCCCTTTGTGACAGTGCATATAAACTTTATACTGAATAAAAACTTACAAAATTTCATCTTTTTTTGCTGTTCAAACAATATAGGCAAGTCTGGCATTGCTTGTTTTATGTTGATACTGTACGTACTATTTGCAAAAGGACATAAAAAGCTAAGGAAAAACACGATAGACTGATCAAAATGATATTTCAAACAGAACAAGTGTAGACTTAAATGCATTAGGAACAGCCTTATGAATTATGAGTTATAGAAATGAAGTTGTTAATACAAAATTATAACTAATTTACTAATTTTTGACATGGTAGCCGATAAGCATCTATGTTGTATACTTGAAAAATTGATTAGGAAGAAAATATGCTTCTCATAAAATCCCCTCAGTTACACAAGTAAAACCTAGAATACTTTTACATTATAGTGACATGAAACTAAGAGTTCAAACTGTGGTTTGATTTTGTTAATACACAACATGTTGTGATATAATTAATTCTTTTTAAAGCATTTTGCCATCCCTTCTTTCCATACTTAATAATTTTCTTTGAAATAATAGAATCATAGGGTGGTTTGGGTCAAGAGAAGCCTTAAAGTCTCCGTCCACCCTGGCCTTGGACACTTCTGAGGGTGGAGATCTACAGCTTCTTTGGGGAACCTGTTCCAGTGCTTCATCTCCCTCACAGTAAAGAATATCTTTCTAGTATCAAATCTAAACCTTTCATCATAAAGCCATCACACCTCATCCTATCACTACATGCCCTTGTCAGAAGTCCCCCTCCAGCTTTCCTTTAGTACTGGAAGATCCAATAAGGTTACTGCAGAGCCTTCTCTTCTCTAGGTTAAACTTGCCCAACACTATCCCAGAGCTGGATCTGGTACTCCAGACAGGGTCGCTCAAGAGTAGAGTTGAGGAAGGGAATCATCAGCCTGAATCCCCTGGCCACATTGTTTTTAATGCAGCCCAGCATATGCTTGGCTTTCTGGGCTGCAAGTGCATGCTTCTGGGTCTTTGCATGCAGAGCTTCTTGTTAACCAATACCCTGAAGTCCTTCCCCTCGAGGCTGCTCTCAATCCAATCTCTGACCAGCCTTATTTGTGTTTGAGATTGCCCTAATCCAGATGCAGGACCTGGTACTTGCCCTTACTGAACTTCATGAGGTCCTTATAGGCCCATACCTCAAGCCTGTCCCGGTCTCTCTGGATGGCATCCTCTCCCTCCAGTGTGTTGACAACTCCGCACATCTCGGTGTCATTGGCAAACTTGCTGAAGGTGCACTGCTAGCCTTAAGGAAAATTTGCTCTCATTTCTTTTAGGCAGTTTCTGTGTAGTTCCCAGGGCATTTAAGACTTTTTTGTTAGAAGTTTCCAACAGGCAGAAAGTTTGATAAAGAAGAAGGCCTCTCCTACCTTGAGAAAGACACTGATAAAGAGGATGGAAAAAGAAAATATAGCTAATGAGCTGGTCCAGCTGACTTGTGAACCTTTAACCTGTTCCAGGAAGCTGATTTTGTGCCAGAAGAAGGCGATCAACAAAAGGTCAAGATGAGGAAGATGATGGAGTCAGATCTAAGGGATCATCTGGAGATCTTTTTTAATAAAATTTAAAAAATTTAATTAATTGTATTTAAATTGTTTTCAACTGTATCAATCTCAATAAGGTTTTTCCATTAGAGGGGGTTTCATCATAGAAGTATGTTACAAACTCCCTTCTGCACAATTTCTGCTTGTTTTTTTGAAGACTATATTATGTATTTTATTATTTGAAAATAATACCAACTATACTGGAGATATTTGCCTCTGAAAAAGGGATCATGGTATTACATGAGTAAAGAAATCTGGATACATACTTGAAGTTAACCATAATTACATTGTTGATGCTACTCATGAGTGAAAATAGCTTTTCAGTAGGCGTATATGGTGGGTTGCTCACCAAAGCAAATAGATTTATTTGACTGAAGCATCCATGACTAATCCACAGAAAATTTGTTTTTGAAAAGTATCAGTGAACAAAGTTTGAAAAAGGTACAAGTTTCTCATTTTCAAATCTGTTTTACATAAACAGATTTATTTTTTTTTCCCCCAACAACAAACTTTCACATTTTTCCATTCGGTTGATCATTTGGGGAAAGAATATCCAGAGGCAAACACTAAGCTTTATTTTTGCATGATTTACTTACCTATGTGGAGCTGTTCCCCTTCTCATTCCACATATGTACAGAGCTCTCTTCTACTGCAGCCTCTCGTTTCCTTCTCACACTTACCTGTATATGTTTACCCTGCAATTTAATCTTCAATCTTGTGCATGTTAAAACAAGAAGTCGCTGTTTTCCAGGGAGGGACACAAAATATTGACCTCACTTAAGCCAAATATTTCAAATCAGAAGGGCATTACACATATGGGCTTTTGCAAAGCTGTTAGGTAGGCATAAAAGGAAGTTGTCTTTTGCAAAATTCTTTCATTAACTGAGGATTTTATAGAGTAGATGAACTTATATTCTTCAGCCTAAGAATCTTTAATCAGCTTTCTCTAGGAGAAAATGGATAGGTTGTCAATTTTGGAAGAAATCAAAAATTTGTTCTCTGTGAAAATTATTTTTTTGCCATATTTGACTATGAAACATAATAGAATATTACTCAAAATGAAGATAGGAAAGGCTTCTAACTAGCAATTAGTTGTAACAGCTTTTATTTAAAGGCATATTAATTATAAATACAGGGTGCTTTATGGCAAATTGTATTGATTTCATTTCCTCTCTGCATTGAAAGCTATGACCTTGGATCATATTTAATAGATTTTTCACTTGGAGATTCCAAAGGCACTATCAATTTTGATTCGTTTTTCACCAGCTGCACTTTTGTTCACACAGTTTACCACATATGCATAGGCAATTGCATTCTTTATTCTAAACATGACAGTTTGTCCTTTCACACACTGATGTTTATTTTGACAAGAGCAAAGTATCAAACAATTGCCATTAAAAGAAAAAAAAAAAAAAAAAATAAGTTTCTTACAAGAGAAAATTCATAAACACCAGCAGCCCGTTCATTCACATTTACAAGAAAACTCAACTCGCTGGTTTGGGGAGCACTCTTAATTTTCCAAACTGACATTTAAAACACTCTTTGAAGGAGAATGATTTTTAGGTTGTACTGTTGAGGAGCACTTACATAATTCTACTTACTATTGAATTTTTAGGTACATATTTTCTAACTTAACATTAGAATCTCTTTTATTGAGTAATACCTTTGACAGTGATACTTCAGATACTTCAGATTCATAAAAAAACCCCAAACAACAACAACAACAACAAAGAAATAATTTTTTTTCTCCAAATATGGTTTTACTTGGTGCATTTGCAAACACTTTGGTCCATACTCACAGAAATATACAGGCAGTATCATAGGAAGTATAAGTCATTTGTCACAGTCACTTCTTGCATCTCTGTGGAACCAGGAATAAACCTATTGTTTCCTGAGATGCAAGACAATGACCCATCTCCTGGATTTTATTCTTTCTATTGAGAGAGAAATTTTCCCTATAGTCTAAACTAGTGACAGGGCAGAAAAAAGCGACTCAGGATGCAACCATCCTTGTTTTAGTCATTTAATAGTTTTTATCACAAGGCAGATGTCTCAGAGATATCTCAGACAGTTCCTATCTGCCTCCATTGACCTCATATCAAATCTTAATGAGTGACTCGAATTAGATGTCATTTCACTGAGAAGTAAATGTGAGACAAATTGTAAACTCTAACTCTAAAACACTGCAGTGCCAGTATTTGTTGAGACCCCACTGTAAAATACATCTCCCATTCACAGTCTTTAGACCTGTGCAAAATAATAATTGTTGCAGAAAAAAGATTTTTACATCCAAGCACAATAACAGGAAATGCAATATATCAGAAAGAAAAACATTCAGTTGGTCATAGTGGAGCCTGTAACACATAAAGATGCTGGTTGATTTGCACAGTTTAATCCCATTGAATACTCAGATATCTAAAGTCAAAATGGAAAAACCCTAAGAACAGAGTTTGAGTCATGGAATTGTTAAGGTTGGAAAAGATATCCTCGATCATCAACTCCAGCTTTTGACCAAAGAGCACCATTCCTACTAAACCATATCACAAAGTGCCACATTGACTTGGTTTTTGAACACTTCCAGGGATAGTGACCGCCACTTCCCTGGGAAGCCTGTTCCAGTGCTTAACCACTCTTTCAGTGTAGAAATTTTTCCTAATATCCAATCCGAACCTCTCCTGGAACAACATGAGGGCGTTTCCTTTGTGCTATCCCTAGCTGCATGGGACAAGTGACTGACCCCCACCTCTCACAACCTCCTTTCAAGTAGTTGTAGACAGCAAGAAGGTGTAGCTTCGCCAGTGCTAAGTACAGGTTGATGATCACTGCTCTGGTTCTCCTGGCCACACTACTGTTGATAGCTCTCCCAGCAGTTCTGTTGCCTGGTGTTTATCTATGATTATTATTACTTATCCTGAATGCATGCTCTACTACTAAGATAATGAGCGAAAAATACACTCTCTCTTCTTCTGGCAGATCTTTTGTGCAAAACTCAGACCTGTAAGCTTGATTTTTCAGTGATTACTGCAGGTGGAGTCGTGACAATATCATGAACTGACTAAGTCTAGCAGTGAGGTATGCAGTCCTTAACAAAATATTAGGACACCTATGAAGGCAGATATCTACCTGAAACATGAGAGCCATGCAGCTATTTAAATAAATCCAAGCTGTTATGTGTTATGCCTTCCTGTTTTGCTCTTCTTGATTACAGTTATGTAAATTAATTCTGGAATACACCTGTTCAGAGTCTCCGACCTTAAGCTGTGTTCTAGAGAACAAGCATTTATAACATTATGTTGATCATCATGGTGTTAAGTTTGCTTTTTGGATTTGGGTAAAGATTTTCTGACAAAAACAAGAAAGCAGGTAATGTAGAAGAAAATATCTTCTTCACACTGAAGAACAGTGTAATTCTAAGATTAGTAGAATTAGAACACATGTTGTAGTGTCTGATGTTATTTTGCATCATCTTTGTAAATAGAGCTTAGGACATGATGGGTAAAAAAGCATTTTTAATGATCTTTCAGATTGCAGCCCACTGCTACAGTAGAGTTGTGCCCAAGAAGGCAACTGGTAATGGAAGACAAAAGTAGGTTCATTGTCCAGGTTTTTGAAAGTAACACGAAACTGGAAGTGGTGTCATAGACCATAATAATATAAATTGACCTTGAAGGCATTGACATGATAAAACAAAAAGCTGGAGGAGGATGTAGAGAAATTTAAGCGGTTTCACAAGTACAGCCATTTAAATACAAATAAAGAATGTATTTCTAAATTAATCTGACTGTTTACCTGATTATTTTTAAATAGTGTTCTTTAAGTAAACAGCCATCTTCACTCTCAATGAAGCCTAAATAGCTATGTATTTATATACATATGTGTGTGTGTATATATATATATATATATATATATAAATAAATGTATAATTTACCTTTCTCTACTAACTTCTCAATTATTGCCCACCTTTTTTTGAGTTATCTCCAGCTAATCAGATGCTGATTGGGGATTCTAGAATACACTTGCTGATGATTATGTGTTATTTTAAAAGGAGAATGACAATAATTTCCTGTAATGCCACTTGTTAAAGTAATTATGCTGTAATTGCCTTATCAAGGTGTCATAGAGGAGAGAGGAGAAACTCTGAGATTTCACAGCTGCTGTCATGCTTTGATAAAGTGTTATCTTGAAAATATATTATCAATCATCAAGCTAAATTTCTACCAGTTGTTTTAAATCAGAAAAGTCTGTCTTGGGTGGGGCATATGACCTCTACATTTGATGTTTCTCAGCCTGATAATTAGGGAGGATGGATTATCTTTGTTTGAAGGCATAAACCTAACAACAGATTTGCATAGAGAGGAGTAACTAAATGCAGATTTATGAAAATATCTTTGTGACTTTCAAAGGTGAGAAGCTGTTGCTATGAAAAGATTGATTTCGATTGTAATCTTGGGTTTAAGAGTACAGCTACTGTTACTTGGATATTGTCTGAGATGTAGAGAGGGAAATGAGAAATGAAGTAGAGAATATGATAGGTCAAAAGTAGGAACATATAAACTCATAAACTTGTTTTATTTATTATTTATTAAAGACTTATAAATAGTCTTAATAGGAACAATTTGTAGGATCCGTTTGCCAAGACCTGCTTCACAGAAACAAAAGCTTGAACTCTGATTCTCTTGAGGAAGAAATACAGAATACCCAAAGAGAATGTAGGGTATATCAAGCGCCTAGAATCAGGGCAAAGCCCCAGTGAAATGTATCATTTGCAACGCCTAGCTTTGCAAGGATATCCAAAGTGGGGTTTGTTTTTCACGCTCAGTCTAGTCATGCAAACATGAACTAGGAAATGTAAGTAATGCCCATGGAATACATCCACTCTGCAGTTGACCCTACACTGGCAACTATTCATTCTATCATGTGTGCTCATGACAATAAAATTCAGAGAGAAGTAACCACTGCTTCAGCGTGTGGTGACTAACTGTCCTTTAAATGATTATTCTTAATGAGAAGGTAAAAAATAGTACAGAATTAGGCACATACAGCTTAGATCATTATTTAGACTTGGATCTGATATCAGGAAGAGTTAAGTGTTATGCATCTTACTGGATCTGGCCCAAATGCATACTTTAAGAATGGCAAATGAATGTGCATACATTCTGTGCATTTACATCTGCATCGTATCTTCAAGCGGCTGACGCAATGTACCATGGTAATGATTATATGAGCAATGCACAGATAGGTGCTTTTGCTTGATTAATGGATCTTGCACTGAAGCACTTCCCCAATCAGAAAACTGAGAAACTACATTTGGAGAGAGAAACATTTTTCTCTCATTTTCCCGCCACGTTCTTTCCTTCTCTCGGAACTATTTAGAGATGTGCAATTTTTTGGGTGAAGGTTTCATGCAGAATAACTGCTTCAATTCATTGGATTATACCATGCAAAATCCAGTAAAAGAAGAACTAGTGACAGTTTTGAACCAAATTTAGCAATCCATTTGTCTGGAGGAGCATTTCTAGCAATGATGCTGGAACATTCTAACTGACTCATGAAATCTAATATTCTTAAACTGATGACATTTCTCCATCTGCTTGTAACAAGTTAACTTCTCAACATTAAATCTACTTACATTCCAAAACCTCAGAGAATGATTGAGAATAAAAAAGTGAATCATGAAGTTACAGCATTTGTGACTATAATAATAGTGAAATAATAATGAAAGCAGGAAAAAGAAAGAACAGAAGTCAGCATACACAGAGATTACTAAAAAGGACCTTTGAGGAACAAGAGGTGAATTTGCATCTTTAATATGTGGTACTAAGGGCAAAACAGGATGGAAACAAATTTGATATTTCATAGAGAAGGCAGAAATATTTGTAACTTTCTACTTTTTGGTTTTTATAAAGAAGCAAATAAATAAAATTAGGGCCTGCAACTTAGCGTATTTCTAAGAAAGAGAATACAAAAGGTAAGAACTGTTTAGTTTAGTTTGCTTTTACTCACTGTCAGTCCCAGAAGGCACTAAAAGCCAAATCAGCAGTAGCTCACAAAATACCAGTGAGAATGCTGAGGCTGTTAAACATACTGTATGAAGAAGGAATTTTTCAAATCTTTTAACAAAAAAGTGGGGGTGATTTGGGCATATTTCCAGTACACAAAAAGCTCTTTATAAAGAGGATACTGATGTGCTCTGTATCTACTGTGGCATTGGACAATAAACAGAAATGATTAACATAGCATGCACTTCACAAATTTGTAGGTAAAATTCTGGAAGATATGAATTCTAGTTCTAGTTAAGAATACTTCAGCATTTGAACAGTTTTTTGTGAAGTTTCACAGGTTATCAATAGAACATTTCTAAAAAGAAGTTAAACAATCATCTACCATTGATAGTCTGAGAACACTTGATCCGGCCTTAAGACAAAAAGATAAATCAGATAATCTTTGACATTTATTCTATACTTGTAACGCTGATAACAAATAGTTACCGATTGGTTTTGGTGGGATCACAAAATTTGGAGAAGGAACTGGCATTTGCATAACACCTAAACTTTCCTGTTTTGCACCATGGAAACTTCATCCACCTGCAGTCATTTGTCGTTCAATGACAAAACCAGTGTCTCTCCAAACAGTACTCACATGTACCGAGATGAGGTATCTCACAGCCTTTTCTCACACACTTGCTTCATTAAGTGTCATTCAAGGCTGGGCTGTAGGAGACTTGGCTGAGATCACAAGCAGCTGGGACCCTAAGAGGGCCAGGAGAGCCTCTAAAGCCTCTGCTCCGCACCCTGACATTGTCTTATCTCATTGCACCCCTCTCTTCAGTAGTTGTTATATTGGTCATCAAATGACTTTTCTCTAAGCCATAAAAATGGCAGGAAAGAGGGAGGAGATCTTAGATAGTAATGCAAGAGCAAGAATTTATTAACTGATCAGCAGCAACGACATGAAGCTTGGAAATCGTAACTGATGAAAAGAGGGGAAATGGGAGACACAAGGTATAGTCACAGGGAGCACAGTGAAACAGAGCTGCTGGGAGCAGGACGTGGTCAGAGCACAGAAGCTTTCTGTAAGGATAGATTGGTGCTGCCATGACCAGCCAGGCTGGCCTCGACTGCAACTCTCCTCCCACCTCAGATTTCTGGTTAGTTAAACAAATGTTTAAGTCATTGATAACATAGATCAGGGAGGAAGGACAAACTATGAAACTGTGCAATTTAGGGTTTTTTCCTCTATTTATACAATTTTAGTTTGTTTTAGTCGTTAGTTACCAGTTACTGATTTAGTAAAGAGATTCTCCTGGTATACTTGTATGTCTAATTGACAGCATAAGTTTTAGTGAAAAATTTAAGGATGAAATGGGGTACCCATTGACACAAACACTGACATTTAGATCAATAGAAATATGTTTACAAGGAAACACATTCCTTTAATGCCCACTGATGGCTTTATGGACAGAGATGTAACATTGCTCCTATATTTCTGTCAAATGTTATAAGCCATCATTTTATATCATGATGATGATTTATTTTGCTTTCTTGCTTTTTGAATACTTTATGTCCCTGATATATGTCAAAAATAAATTTTATAAGATGGATTTTTTTATATTCACTTTACATTTACTTTAATCCTTTGATGCTTTACAAATATATTTTAAGTGTCAAAGGTTTTCAGATAGGGGATAGTGGTCCTGCTGGTTTTAAAACATAAAGCTAGATATTTTGCAGCCAGAGGATAGAAGACCTCTGGAATAGTCAGGTTCCAATAATCAGAATATGCTGACAAAAATAAGCCCTGGAGATATGTACTGGTTTGTACTAGAATGCTACTAAAAATACCCAGCATCCCAATGAGGACAACTAACAAATACTGACAAGGCCTGGCTTGTCTGAAGGAAAAACATGTAGCTATTCATTTCTGCAGGAAACCATTCTCTGTGCTTTAACAGTATCTGAACAATAATAGAACTGAACATCCCTTGCTTGTGTGGAGAATTGCTCAGTAAAAAATTAGTTTTGGTTTTCCTTTCTTGCAAAACTCTGAGAATGTTTTAAATCTGAAATATGTTTTTAAAAAGCCAATCTTTTTCCAGAGTTTACAGAGTTTTGAAAGGGGCAGAAGAAGAATGTTGAGAAGGAACAATAGTAATTTAGGATTTTCTAGGAGAAGGAATACCATTTTTTCACATAGTTATATTTTTATCTAACTTGCCTAAGGATAAAGTGACCCACCATTATTTATATTCTCTCCAAACTATTAAAAAGTACAATAGATATTAAATTGTGTTTGCAAGCTATGCACATCTGTTAAATTCACTAAATAAAACACAAACTGAGCAGAGTTGAAAGTGTCTATAACAACAGTGTTTTGCCTGAGGCTCAATGAGTCTGTATGAACAAAACTGCTGTGTTGACCTCCCAGAGTTTTAATGTCTTTTGCTTCACCCTTGAACTGAATAAAGGCACTTATTCGCTTTTGGGAAACTTCTGCAGTTCCCAATAAAATTTTATTTTGATGTAATTCTTTATCTTTGTACCAAAACCATATGTAAAAATTATTTAAAAATTCATAAATCCTCTAGTTAGTCTTAAAAGATGGAAAATTATTCAAGAGTTTGAAGTGGGCACTGACTGAAAAGAAATTCTTAATTGTTTGCTATGAACAAATTTGCAACAACAACTGCTAATTTTTAAGGTGAGAAAACAAGAAAAAAAATGTTTACTTGAAGTCACAGTTGCCAAAGGCGGTTGATTGGAATGGGAATACATAGATGTCACTGGAAGCAGGCATTTGCTATCATCTTCCATCACACAGTTGAGAGTTGTGCTGAAAAGATTTAAAATATTTGTACAAGTAGAAGTAACCTGAAATGCAACTATGTTAGAAGCAGTGGAAGCAGTTAGAAGCAGTAGAAATATATACTTGCAAAGTAAATGTGACTGGGAAGATTGCAAAGTACTGAGGTAAGCTGGAAGTGCTCATGTCCAACCTACTACCATGACTGAGCCCTCCACATCACTGCCTTGCTGTGTCTTCTGGAATGCTCTGATCTCCTGACCCATCCCACAAAGTGGTGGGTTGAGGGGAAGGGACTGGTGGGACTATTCTGGGTAATGCGTGCCACAACCATGCTAAGGAGCAATACACTAAATGAAATTGAGTCTTCCATGCACCTTACGCAGGTAATTTCCATAAAAAATAGAATAAGGCTCATATGAGGGAGATGCCATTGTAGAAATAAAAGCAGAAACTTCTACAAACTGCCAGAATCCCATGTTATAAATTTGTTAGTTACTGTTCACTTGCTTGCTTAGTGACAATGTAAGTTTTCCTTTATTCTTTCACTTGTTTTGTTTAAAATAATTCCTTCTTGTTCTAAATGTTTATAGACAGAGGTATTGATGTAAAAGCTGTTCTCCAGTGTTTCAAATATTTCTCCAGGATTTCAAGTGATAAAACCAGACAAATGACTAGTAACATTGAAAGAAGGAAATGAAGTTCCATTTTCTGACAAACTTTGGAACAAAATGATATCTTGACTTTGTTTAGTTGTGTTTGAGAGTACAAGAAATAATAAATATCCTCCCTACTTCAAACTTTTGAATATTTTTCACTGGAAAGTAAACAGAATATCTTAACAAATATATTGAATTAAAGCCACAAGATGGGTTTGTCAAGGAAAAGCCCTTGAAGGCCTTGAGTACTTCTGGCCACAGGGCAAATTTAACAGTACCACAGACATCTTGTCCTGTTGTTACAATTCAGATTAAGCCGAGAGTGATTCTTCCAGAGCATTATTGCCAATTTATAAAACTGAAGTGGAATTTAAGAGAGATTTGAGGCATCACTCTGGATCTAAATCCAAAGACAGAGCTGAGGTTCACACACCTGAAAGCAGAACATCTTTCAATGAGCTATCCCATACTTCTTTTCAGATGAAATCAATCTTTTTCTTTCTTGAATATGTTTTACTTCTTATTGCCTATGCGGACATATGTTTAGCTCCTAATTGAGTACCCGACATTTATTTAGTTACTGTAATAAATGAGGTGAACACATTCTGCTTATAAGTTTTTCTGTAGCATCCAGAAACATTGACATCTTATGCTTTAATTACATTAAAATATTTGAAAATTGCCTCATGCTGGCTGTGACTTCCAGAATGTTGTTTCATTTTCTATCAGAATTTTCTCATTCTTTTTCTATCAAGAATCATAAATTTGCTTTGCATGAAGTTGCAGCAGCATGAAAAGGGAGATGGACAAATTACATGGTCAAAGAAAGAAGAGCTTCAATAACTAAGGTCATTTTAATAGGTCTCATTTTTCTTATACTGCTGAAAAAAACCCGATCTTGCAATATTTTGGTTTTTTCATCTGTCTTTCATGTCTAAGCCCAAAACAATGGAGATATGTTCAATGTTTCACAACCCTGTCCTTGAGTAATAACTCTTACATAAGGAAATGAGAAAAACCTTATCCTCTGTGTTTCAGCTTTTGTGATAGAACAAGTTGAGCAACTCCAGAGATTAAATTCTGAAAAAAAAAATTATTTATTTGAATTATTATTACACCTACTAATACCAATTCAGACCCCTGGTTGACAGATGCTAAAGAGATACTCCTTGCCTTCAGGAACTTAAAATATGGACTTGGACCAGATATAACTGGGAGAAGTAAATCAAAGAGGAAATTGAAAAGCAAGTAGCAAAAAGCAAGTAAATCACCTTACAAGGGAGATGTGTCACATTTTACAGTTTACTTAACCACTACCAATTTTTTTAAGGCAATTCTTCTCACAGACTTTTTTACTAAGAAAAGGATTATGTACATTATATGCTAAAAATTTCTTAATGAATTTTAGTTGTCCCTGGAGTACTAATTACATTGTTGTTGGTTTTGTTGAGCTCTAACTATATTTTTATGCTACTGCTGTTGTCATTGTGGTTGTCATTGTTGTGTCTGTTATTGATCTTATCTAGCATTTAGCCACCTTCAAGTTTAGTCCTTTGTTGGCATCTAAACAGCACCTGAAAGTATCTGGTGCTCAAAGTATACCTGGCCTTTGCCTGGCTCAAGATGAGAAGCTGACCCAGCTTGGTAATGGAATTGTAAATACCAACTTCTGTTTCTCTCTGTTACTTTCACATATCAGGCCTGTGTGAGCATAAAGTCTGTGCTGCTGTTAAGCAAACTGGTCTTCCAAATGAATTTCTAGCTTTCTTGAGTTAAGCAAAATCTTAGAAAAGATTTATTCTATTGAACTCAAAATATAGAGATATCTGAAGTTCTTTTTTAACTGTGTAGTAAATCTCCTTTTTGAAGAAGAATAAATATTAAAAACTGTCTCAGCATGTTCACAGTTTTTTCATAAAGAAAAAATAATAAATCTACTTCCACCCACAAAGTAAAGTAAACATATGCAATTTAGTTTCAAATGCTTGGTACTGAAGGCCTGTTTCTCAGAATGTTCCATCTTGTTAATGTATATGGGTATTTTAATTGTTCAGAAGAAATGAAGTGGAACTAGTACTGAAGGAGGTGTCTCTTTCTTTGCTTCTCTAATTTTTCAGAAGCTTTATATATAATTAGAGATTGCTGATGCAGTGATTATTGTGAAACAAAAGAAGCTTGATTGCTGCCCTATTATACATTGAATGAGGGGGAAATAATTGCCATGATTGAATTTACTAATAAATATTTAATGGAATATTCTGTCCTAACATATTTAAACTATCCACTATGAAGGGGGTGGTAAGCATTAAGCAGAGCAATTTCAAACTTTATGTTATTTTTTTTATTTAATTGGACATCAGTCTCATGTCATAAATTCTTTAGTTGGAATAAACATGTCTCCTTGTACTCCAGCTCATACATTTTGATTTGTGGATTTTCCATCTCAGCATTTTTTTTTTTTTTGTTAGAAAAATTTTTGTTTGTTTGGGAAGGGGTTGTTCATTCTTTTCCCCCCAAAGCTCTATCTTAAAATTCTCATTACAAAATAATCTTTATAAATGTTTTATGCACATGCATGCATGCACATTCATATGACTTCTACACCACTGTATATAGTTTTTTCTCTAGAATCTCATTTTCAATGTAGAACTAAACGTGTTTTCTCATATGCTGTCTGAAAATGGGGCCAAACACTGTCCAGGATTGATTTGGTGTTTGTTTTGTGGTTTGGATTTTTTGTTTTTATTTTACCCTTGGAACATTTACTTTTTTTTTTTGTTATTTTTTTAAAGCATGATTTGATACTTTCTGACTTTGTTGCCTTTAGTATCTACAGACAGCTTGTCCCTTGGATACAAGATTTGCAAAGAAGTAACCTTTTATTAGCCCAGTGTACAGGGACAGGAAAAAACAAGCATTTGAGAGAAAACCTTACAAACCTTGTGTCATCCTTTTCCTCAACCATATAATTAAAAACAAATCATCTATTGGATTGTTTTAGATATATGGTTTTCCAAATACAAATGTATGAGGTAATTTGTTACCATGCATTGTTCTTAACCCCCCCCTTCTTTATATATTTTTCTGTTAATGTGTCCAATGTTTTCCCTGTCTTTAAATTTCCTCACATATCAAGCATCGTTAACTTTCATTTTAGTAGTCTTAGTTAACTGATCTTTGCCAGTTCTTTTGACTAAAATCAGAGCTTTAATCTCTGTTTCTTGTTTTGCCCATTAAAATGATCAGGCAACTGGTTTAAAAATCATCTTACTTTAATAATTTTCTCTTTCTGAAAACTAAAATACTTGGTTTTTATCTAAACTGGAGAAGGAAGCATTTTTCATGTAAAGCTGAAATTATTTCTTTGAAAAATTTCCAAAGACATTTAAAATTATTTAAATGAAACCTTTTTTTAACTTACACAAATGCTTATGTTTTTTTAAATGTTCCATTGTCCCCTAAAAATGTAATTGGAAAACAAAAAAAAATTGCAAATATATTTAAAATTTATTTTTAATTTAAAAATATTTCTCTTTACAACCACTGCAGGAAAAAAAAAAAAAAAAAAGAAAAGAGGATTTTGAGGAGAGACTTCTCAGTCTAAATACTTGAGGCCTTTTTTAACAAACATTCAATTAGCATTATTCAGTTACATTTTTATCTCCTTTGGCCAAGTATGTGAATTTGACTTCTGTTTTCTTTTACTGTTTTGATCTTTGTCCAAAATATTGATGTTTTTCACCTTTACAAAAGCTCTTATTCCTCAAACCATTTCTGATTCTATTCAACGTAATATTTGCGCATTCTTTCCAGTTTGGATTACACTATCAAGACCTTTCCCCAAATGCTCCTTTAAACATCATTTAATCCCTCCCTACCTGAGTGTGTTATCTCTTGACATGGCTGAAAAATGCTGCTATAAAACCAGATCCCTCCCTGCAATTATTATTGGAATTAAAATGGACGTAGTCTGCATCCTGCTTTCTTATTTCTTTTTTTTAAAAATTTTAAGTCTGAGTTTTCCAAATTACCTGTGATAGATTAAAGTTCCTGGTTGAGCCATGAGGATGGCTCCTAGACTTAAAGCAGCAGTGTCCTCTGAGTATTTCAGAGAATGTTTCATCAGCCTGATACTCTAAATGGCAAATATTTAATATAAAAATATTTTTCTCCATGTCTCCCAAAATTTCATATAATTGTGCATGGCCTATCAGTCAGGAGAAATGTCTGTAACTGGAAGCGTAAGTGAAGTGGGAGAACCTGTTGTGATATCTGAATAAAACAATATGTCCTGCATTAATTGTTGACTGTTCGTTGTGGGAAATGTGAAACAACTTATTTTAACATTTCAGCCAAAAGTGAAGCTTTTGAAAGGGTCTCCCAGTTGTAGCTCATTATAAGGTAGACCTGAAAAGTGAAGAGTGTTTTCAAATATCTCACTACCACTTCCACATCCCTATCCCTGCAAAGAGCAATACCACAGTGGTCCTAGAGAGATTTTGTCCCTTGGAACTGGTAGTTCTTTTTAACTATCTTTCTTCCTCATGCCCTTTTACTGTCACATCAAAAGTAGTGCTGGTCCAAACCAAGCCATGATTCCCTTCTCAGTCAGCTTTCTGGAGCATGCACTGAGTTTTTATTTCTTAGTTGTATGACAGTCAGCACAGCAGACCCCGGTCAATCACTGAAACAGGTGGACACCTCACGCTCTTGTGCAGATTGCAGGAGAAACACTTGACATTAAACTACTAATTAAATAAAACAGCTGAAAACAAGTTTCAAGCTGTTTGAAGCAAATTTGTCCACTCTCATCAAAGTCACCAGGAATAAGCCCCTTTGGTAGGTACTTGTTGAGGAGGAAGGGGATGCTGGTAATTCTGTAAATAAACTGAAATAACTGTAGGCTGCTCTTTGCAGTACTGTAATGCACCTTCTGGAATGACCCAGTGGTCAGGACTGTGTATTTTGAAAATGCTTGTATACCTTTTGGGAGTGTAGACAGCTTCTGCTTTACTGTGATTTTTTAAATTATTTTTTTTTGTTCTCTCCTTCCCTCTGTCTTTTTTTCTATCTGTCATTCTTTCTTGTAATATATATTAGCAGCAAGCACTCACGTTTAAAATAAGATTTGTAACATTGTTTCATATTTACTTCTATGTTGTTAATAAAGAAAAATTCTATCCTGGTCTCAACAAGCCAATAAACTGAGATTAATTTTGGGGTGATGATGAAAACTTGACTATTCCTTCCTGTTGACATCCTGATCATAAAAAGTTCATTTGACATAAAATTTTGATAGATTGACCCAGAAATAAGATTGCTTTCAAAATATTTTGCTTTCAATTCTGAAATCATACCATTCTGTTTTGATCTCTCTTCCTTAATTTCTCTCTAAAAATCTAACCTCAATACATCTCTGGTGAAACTGATTTAATTTCTAGCATACATCAACTTAATCAAGCTCTTCCATTTACTATGAGTTAACTTGAGAGGTGACAATCTGCCCCACATGAGCATTCATTTTGGAATAAATGTTCCTTCCAGTATTAGAGGGACACTCAGAAGCTCAAATAATCCTCTTGAGGGAGAAAGTGTCCCTGCATTTCCTTTCCCTGGAAAGTGAGAAAGGAAGAAATGAACTCCATTTTCTCTGTTCTCCCTGTATCAAAAGCTGCAGTCAGGTCTTCTGCTGCAGAGCTTCTTATCCAAGAATCTCTTAGTTTATCTGCTGTGATAGTCAAAAGTAGTTTATTGATTCCCATAATTCGAAATCTTAATCCCATCAAAATCAAAACCTTACATGTAGATATGATTTTGAGTGGTAATATTGTAATGTAGATTGATTAAACCCAAAGTTGAGGTAAAAGTAAACACTTGTGTTTCTTTTTACTTGGAAATTTATAATATTTAAGAATGATGTATTTTACATTCTCAGCACTGGCAATATTTCCTAAATTAGTATAATCTTTGTAAACAGAGTAAGCTTCTTAAAAGTAGAAAAAAGGAGTAGCTTACTTTTGGACAAGATGTCACCATGTGGATCTAGCTTCCTTTTTCCTTCTGCTTAAGGTGATTTTCTGCAGAAGAATTATTTTTTAAAGGATCTCATGCTAAAACTGGTAGAACATGGAATATATTTTCTGCATTCTCTGACCTTTATGCCTCACAGAGATTGTAAATTCATCTTGATATTTAAAATAATGTCTTGACACCAGCTGCACTATTATTTCCAATGAGTTAAATCAGTAGCATCAGCACTGTTTATCTTATTCCTGTCCTTTCAGCAGCAGAGTTCAGCTGGTTACCAGTGACCTGTGCCGTTCTGTATTCCTGCTAGCTGAACAGCCACAACCAAAATCCTTCTTGTTAATTTGTCTTTACATTCCAGGGTTTAAAATTAGCACCTGAACAAAGTTTGTGAAGGTCTATGGGAAGCAGCTTCAGATAAATAAACATCCTGTGTTGTGTATGCTGAGCACAGGCAGGATCAAGCAATTATCTTGAGAAGTGCTTTTCCTTGTTTATATAAAGCAGAGTCCTTCTCACTTATTGTCACTTTATTGTTATTGCTAAGTTTCTAACAAAGTCTCTGTAAAGTAGTGGTATCTTTTTCATAAATAACTTATTACTTATGAGACAAGTGATTTAAATTTGGGAGAATATTTCCTGCTAAATAATTTAATTAACCTGTTCTCATTGTTCTTTGTATGTATGTTCCTTAGCCACAGCAAATCCTAAAATGCTACTAAATAGTCAGATATTGTTAGACAACAGAAGCTTGAAAAGAGATGAACTGTTAGGAATAAAGATGGTAAATTCACAATGACAGCAATGTAGATCAACATGTATGATATTGACATTGACAGAAAAGAACCATGGGAAGGGATAATTTTCAAAAGGCCATAAGTCAATTCCATGAATTTAAAATATTTTAACAAATCTGCTGTAAAGGGAAAATTTTATTCTACATTACTATAAATTTTCTTGTGGTTGTTCTGTTAATGTGACACTGTGAAAACGTAAAAATAATATATAATTACAACCCCCTCAATATATCATCTAGCAAAAATTGCTAAAAATTCATAAAGATTATCTAATTATAACAAGTGAGGGTTTATTTCAAAATCATGTTTTTAAGATATACATGTAGTCTAATTTTGACACAATAAAAAACCTATCAAATGATTGACTAAGATAATTTATGAAACTAATGATTTTGAAGCATTTCTAGTTTCTCTAGGATTTTACCATTCATTTTTACATCATTTCAAACTGAGTCAAAATACCATAAAATTTTTTCCTAAAATAAATTCTAAAATTGACTATAGAAGAGTCATTTGTCTCCAAATATTTTTATATATTTCAAATCAATTTTTGTTTCTTTGTTTCTTTTCATTATTTGGAGTTCTGCATCAGCAACATCAATGCTTTTCCTGTTGCATAGTGCTAAAGTTACAAATGTGATTAGTTTTCCCAAACTTACATTGAGATTCAAGATCAAAAACTGCTATACATTTGTTAGTTCAGTAAATTGCACAATATGGAACATGTTTTAGTTGTGCAGAGGCCTTTGCATTGACCAATTAGCAGCTTAATACTAGTAAGCTATTACTGAAGTTAAAAATATATGTACGAAAGGGATTTCCCTAAATGGTAGAGCTGTTCTTCAGTTTTCCCATAACACTTCTTCACTTACAAGATCCATTACATATTCTTTCGCTACGGTGAACAAAAAAAGGGAAAGGAGACAGAAAAAAATATCTATTTTTAGAAGGTTTGCTTAAAGCAAAATAAACATGATGCCTTTATCTCCTAAATAAATTTTTGGTTATTTTCTACATTTCGCTGTGAAGACGACAGAACACTCCATATGCTGATATCCCGCAGTTACCAGTTTTATGTTTGATTGAATTTGATTTACACTTTATAGCAAGATGTACTTCTCATTACTTCCTTTTTGAAATTATTACCTTCTTTTAAGCTGTTTCACAGAACAAAAATGTACCAATTTATTGACCACCATTTTATTTAAGTGGCAGCACAATTGCACATCTCCCTTGGAAATATTCCAAAGCTGTCTCAACATGATCCTTACCAACGGACTGGGTGGCCCTGCTTGAGTAGGAGAATTGGACCAGGTGGCCTCCAGAGTTCCCTTCCACCCTCAACCATTCTGTGATTCTGTGGTTATTCATGAGCAACAATTTTCTCTAATTACACTAGCTTATTAAAGATCTAGTTATCTTTCTTTTAAAATATGGTGTTAGATGTGCTAGCAGATTTCAGATTTATTTTGTCCAGCAAAACTATTCTAGAATTGCTTCATATTAACTGATAAACTAAATCTATCTCTGTGATAGATTTAGAAGAGGAATAAAAAATACATGAGGGCAATGAACGATTATTTTAAAACTCAGCAAGATTTCTTCGCTAAGCTTGGAGAAATTGCTGTCCTTTGTTTCTCATCATAATATTCTCTGTGTGATCAAGAGAAATAACATCTGTGATTTACAAGGGTTTAAAATGTTAAGAGAACACGTGAAGCTTCTTGTTTATTTAAATAAATAGGGTTTAAATAAAATTACACTTTAGCAATGCAGCTTTCTCTTTTCTATACTGTTGGTTGTATTGGCGTAAGTCAGTCAACCAAACCTAGGAATTCAGGACTATTATAAAAGCTTTCACAAGTCCACATGTTCCTCATGGTCTTCAGCTGATGTTCTAGGAAGGCATTTTAGGACCTGTGCAATCCCACATGAGCATTCTGTATTCTCTAAGGAATTTATAAACAACTATAATGGAAGCTGATGCACATGTGGGAGTCCACATGTATATGGCTACATCTAAGTGTGCTGAATCCCATCTCCAATAAAACTTTTCAAATATGTAAATGGAAAATGCTAAAATCAATATATTTTCTATGTCTGCACTAGAGAAGGCAAGATATATTGCTGGTACTTAAACTGTAGCAAGCCAGATTCAGATTTAGACAAGAAGAAAAACTGCCTGACAAAATGGATAGTTAATGACTGGAATAGAATGCATGAGAAGTTTAAGGAGTCTACTTCCTTGGAGACCTTTAAGAACAGGTTAGACAAATATTTGTCAGGAATGACAGATATAAGGCTAATCTAGCCTTTACAGCAGATTTAGACAAGATAATTCTTTCAAAAGATATGGAATAGATGGCATAGATAGCAATTCAAATAGAAATGAATATCTGACAATAATTTTGGCTCCACTTTTTGCTCATCTACCTGTCCCCAGTGCCATAAAATCTCTTTCTTCTACCTTCACTTTTGAGATGTATGTTCCACAGCATATCTCTCTTCTTCTGTTTCATTAGTTAAAGGAACCTGCCATGACATATGGCACTCAAATGGAGGTGTCTGAAAGTTAATTATTTACAGTATGCTGTCATCAGTAATAAATCAACTGTGCTGTTGTTTTAGTTGTGTCTCAAAAACATGGTTTAAACAAGCTTTGAAAAAAGATGAAGCTTTAAAGGTAACTGTGGAGTACTCCAAATGCAGAAGTCTTTCACAGGAAATTTGTTTACAGAAGGTATTTAAAAACATGCTTTAGAATTGACATATTAGGGTGACATGGGTAGTTTTTTACTCTCTAACTGAAAATAATATCTAAAATAATTTCATCATTCTCAATTCCAGTGGGTTAAAACTAGCCCTTTCATTTAGAAAGTATGTAAAATAGTGACTATTCTGTCTTAAGTCTACTGTCCCTGACCAACAATAAGGAACACTGACCAATCTGCTGGAAGCAGAGTTGGCTGGCTGGTGGAAATGCATGACATGAGATGGCATACTGCTCTGACAGGAGCTCAGGTAGTGAAGATCTCCAAAATCTGTAACTTCACGAATAAAGCTTGCCTTATCATCAGGACAAATGCCAAAAAAACCCCAGGGTATATAACCTAGTCTGTGGAATTCTGTAGAGATTTCCAAGGCAATGTGACACTCAAGTGAACTCTGAGGAATGCTCAAAAGTTTCTAAAAGCAAACCCAAACACTTTTAACTCCTGTATTCTTGGAAAGAAAGAAATGAGATGTTGTTACATCTGACCATCTGCAAAAATATTTATTAGAATTGAATTAAATTTTATATTCTGAAAGAATTTTAAATATGTTCCAATTCCAGGTTTTTATTACACACCCTAATTCAGTCTAACTGTTAAATATGTGTTATATCAAACTCTTCTGTAGTTTTCATAGAACTGCTTTTTCCATGCTGTTATTTTGAAATTAACACGATGCAAACTATGAGATAATTTAAAATATATTTATGCATAGTGAATTCTAGACAGTATAATAAGCCATCTCCATTTTGCAAGAGAGAACTGGCTCACAGTCTTCATCATCAGTCTAAACTTTCTTCAGCAAGCTGTGAAGAAGCTGGTCGTTGTCACTGCAAGACAATTTTGATTGTCTTTGAAGAGTTGTGGAAACTGGGGAAGGTTTCTAAAGACTGGAAGAAACGAAATATCATGTCTGCCTTCAAGAAGGACAAGAAGGAAGATCAGAGAAACTATGGGCTGGTCAGCCTACCATGCAAGGTGGTGCAGTGGCTAATCTTGGATACAATTGCCAAGCATGTTAAGGAGAAGTGGTGATTCGGATTAGTTAGAATAGTTTCATGAAGAGGAAATCACACCTGACCATCTATCACACTGATGAAATCTGAGGTCTTTCCCAACCTAAATGGTTCTGTGATTCTATGACCAACCTTACAATCTTTTTCAATAAAATGACTGGCTGAGTGGGTAAGGGGGGAGCAGTGGATTTTGTTTATCTTGGCTATATCAGGGCCATCAACACTGACCTCAATAATGTTTTTATTGACAAATTAATACAATTTAGAGTTGATAAGTGGACAGTGGAGGAGATTGAAAATCACCTGAACTATTGGGCCTAGAGGGTTGATCAGTGGCATGAAGTCCACTTGGACATGAGGCGCAAGTGGAATACTCCAGGGTCAATACTGGGGGCCAACACTCTTTTAGATCTTCCTTGATGACTTGGATCATGAAATTGATTGCACTCTGAACAAGGTTGTAGGCTATTCCAGAGTGGGTGCAATGGCTGACACGCCAGATGGTTCTCCTGTCATTCACAGGGACATTTACAAGATGGAAAAATGGACTGACAGGAGTCTCATTAAGTTCAGTGGAGGAAAATACAAAAGTCCATCACCTTGGGAAGAATAACTCCAAGCAGCAGGACAGGCTGTAGGCTGACTGGTTGGAAAGCAGCTTTAGAGAAAACAACTTGGGATTCCTGTTAGGCAATAAAAACATAAGAAAAAACTTCTTTCTGTAAATGCGCTTAAACCTTGAGGTGCGTTGCCCAGAGATGTTGTGGAGTCTCAAGTCTTGGAGACATTCAAAACTCAATTAGACATGGCCCTAAGCAACGTGCTTTAGGTGATCCTGTTCTGAGTGAGGCTTGGACAGGATGACCTCCAATCTCAACTATTCTGTGATTCTGTAAAATGGTGAAGAGCACTGATTGATACTTAAATAAACATTGTAAAATAAGACACAGTGAAAGGGACCATGTAAAAATCACTTTGACAGCTAATAATTTTGGATGATATGCCAAAAGTCATATAAGGCAGGGATTCTGTTTTGTCTACCTTACTCAAAAAAATTGTCTCTGAACTACCGCTTTTGGAATACTTTCCTTACTTTAAAGTAGGTAGCTGTAAAGCAGGGTAGAGATTGAGCAGTGAAGATTCTTGTTAATAAAGGCAGACCAAATATTTCAGTCTCTAACACTCTTTGGTACAGAATATTATGCTGATTCTTCTGTTCAGAGAAAGCTTTTTAAATGTGATGCCTGGTGGTGAACTTCTGACCTCTAAACTTCAAAATTCAGGATAAGGTGTTCAAGTTCACTTCAGCAATGTTATCCTTTCTGAGATTCTCTAGAGAATTACCATGGTAACCCATTTGTAATTGTGTGAATATAACTTTAGATAAATTCTTCACAGATGTTTCTAAGGACGTTGGTGCATGATGGGTACTAATGATCTCACCAAAAGCAGAATCCATCACTGCTTACACACACAAGGTTTGTGGGACTCTCACTATCATCTATCACAAAAATTGATCCTTCCTTGATGATACAGTCATTCTAAATCTACAGTATGTTTATGTTTTTTTTCATGTACAGGCTATTATCTATGTCAAGGTTTATCAGTCTGAATTGTTTTGATAGAACATTTTATTTTGCCATGTTTCATAATTTGCAGCGGAATCAGTCTTTATTTAATAGACCTACTTCATACATGTGTTTCTGGAGGAATACATTCAGAAAAAAAAGATAAGAAAGTTCAAAGTCAAGAAGGCAACTAAACTTTAAATTATGGTCTCAAAACAGTCATGTCTGGTGCTTCAGTTATCTATTAATTTTTATTATATTAATTATGATATTAAAGGAATATATTTTATTATATCATCCTGTGTGAGGTTTTGGTGATTTAGTATCCATTTTTAAAATCGAGTGATTTTTTTATTTGCAAGTTAGTACAAATACATAGGCTTACATGAAAAAAACCTACATAAATATTTAAACATAAAACTCTCTCCAAGTATCTTTTATTGTTTTAGGACAGCAGTAGTATACAGAGTATATTTACTTTTGGCATTATTCTCTATCCAACATTCTTTGATGAGAGCACATCTTTACCACGTGAGCGTTTCCTGGATTTCACTGTCAAATGTAGAGGAAAATTCTATTTCTGGAAGATACAAAGTGTTTCAACGAATGCTTTGCTTCTGCAAACATATGCATCTCTTTGCTTTATAGTTAAGTTTTTTTCTTTTCTCAGTGAAGTCTCTTTCATCTCTTATCCTCCAGTGTCCAAAATAACAGAAAATTAAAGCAAGTCATATGCTATATGGCCACTACTGAAGAGCACTTCATGTTTTTCCACAAGAGTTACTTTTTAGTGTTGAGTTTCATCAAGAAGACGTTTCCAATAGGCTACTCACATAGGCACACTGCTGCAGGGTTGAAGCCTTAGTCTGCTAATCTTTTTCTGATCCTTTGTATCCTGTTACTAGCAATTACAGGAAAAAAAAGCCTGTACAGTCATGTAAGAAGTAGTACTCCTTTCTGTTTTGTTTGGTTTTTTTCTTTTTTTTTTTTTTTTTTTTTTTTTAAAGCCACTTACACTTTACACTTTAAAAATTGTAAATAGCTTTATTTCCTGTTAATGGAGTAATTTATATAGTACCTACTATCTACATTGACAGCACTTTTTATCCACTAGCAAATGTGAGGCATTTACTGAATCAATTACTTGAGTTATGAAGAGGAGCACAAAGCCTCGTTGCCACTCCATTCTTCTCAATAACAAAGGAGAAAACACATTAAAAACTAGCATTGATGGGTTGTTGTGAGATTCAGTCAATGAGCACTCCCAGAGTTGAAATTAAAAGGCAGTTAGGAGAAAATTGTTTTCTCTGGTCATCAGTCACAATGTGAAAGGCCTTTTTCACAATGATTAATTAAAAGCTGAAAAAATACTGAGCTTTAATAAAGTGTCTGGATGGGTTTTTGGTAGCATCATGAGTTAATGGACAGTGGCTTGCCTTGACTAAGTGTTATTGCTCTAGCCCATAATTTCATCTTGAAAATGGGCAAGGGAGTGAATCTTCCTCTTAGTAATTGAGTATTGATTTGAAAATAAATGGCACTGAAACTCCCACTGAACTGTCAGGATATATTCTGGACAGCACTGACAAGAAATGGCTTTTAGTTGCTGTGAAAGTTATGGATCAGCTTGATAGTTAAATACATAGAACTTCACTGCAATCTATCTTCTGATTTATCAAGTTTCAGATGGTCAATACATGACATTGCAGAGGAAATAACATTTATGTGCCTGAAGCAAGAATAGGGAAGCATTATT
>VXBA01005217.1:22178-51154 GCA_013399895.1 Serilophus lunatus | reverse complement strand
TTTTTTTTTTTTTTTCGGAAATGTTTCCTTCAATTTGTTAAGGTATTTAAGAAGTAACAGCAAAACTGGTTGATTGCTTAAGTAAATGCTCCTGCTTGTAGACATTAAGCTTAGAGCTATTTTAAAGGTTCTTACAAAGAAAATGATTCATTTAACATATGCACATTATCTTAAAATAACTTGGTGGTGTGCAAGTGGAGGCAGTATGATCTGTGTAACCCGAGAGGTTACAAAACTGACAGTCACCAACTTTACAGCTTCAAATCCTGTTGTCTGCTGGCTGTCTTTAAAGGTATATAACCTACACTATAGAAAATCTTAAAACTTTCTCTAGTAATATAAATTAGACATTGGATGTAACATAGTAGAAAAAAAAAAAAAAGAAAAAAGCAGGGTTTTAAAGGCATTGAAGTGCCAAACTGCCAATGAAATTAACAGGTGTTAAGCATTTTAGACTACAGAGTCAGAGGGGGCTTTATGCCCTTATGAAGTAGCTCTAGGCTATGGATCTTTGCATTGGTTCTGACATCACCAAATTATATTAAAGAGTTAAGGCCTAGGTTCCTCAAAAGTGAGTGAAAGGATCTCTAGAATCAGGTTCAGAATGGGCAATCATTGAAACACAACCAGTCGGAAACAAGAAGTGCAACTGAATCTTCCCAGTTCTCATGCAAGACTATCTTTTTTCCTCTTAAAAAAAAATAAAAAAATTAAAAAAAAATAAGACCTTGTTACTTTTGCTGGAGATCTTAATGATACCTACCTTTATAGGAAAGATTTATAGAAAGAAAAAATTATACAGTTGATAAATATGTCAGCTACAGCCAGCATTGGTAGCATGATACAGCCAAGAAATATAAGCTCTCATTTTCTAGGTTGTCCTCTTTCAGAGAGTACAAACACCAAAGTCCTTCAAGGGCTCTTGAGCCCTACTCAATGTTTTGATGGGAATTTTGATGGGAAGGGGAAGCATGTATTTGTGCATCTGTATTCAGAAATGATGGCCAGATTACAGAGTCAGGAAAGGCAAGTATGTTGACAGGACATGATTCATGAATATCATATAAACAAGATGTCATTTAAAATTTAAAAATTCCTAGATTCAGGAGGAAAAATAAAAATAAGAAATTGGAATTGGAAGAAATTAAACGTGCTTTCCTTTTTTTCCTTTTCTTAAATGGGATTTTAGCCTGTTGTTTCTGACCTTAATTAGAAAAATATCTGTGGGAGTTCTTTGACTAGGACTGACACAAAAATCCCTATAATACTTTGTCATTGATACCATTTGTCAATAGCTGTTCCAATCCCCTCAGCAATGAACATACATTTTACCTGTCATAATTTTACAGCTAATTTAGAAATAGGTCCTCATTTGGAGGTTTAGAAATTCTGGTTTGGATTGATGGGGAAAATGAAGTTTATTAATTATATACTTTATAGATTCCTGCCTGAGAATATTCTGTACTTCACTATTCCCCACACACATTTATTATCAATCTGTAGAGATGAGAAAGTTAAAGGATATGCAGTGCAATTCTTTCAGTGAACATGGTTAGGAGATGCTTATTCAAGTCATGATATGAATAGAAGAAATTTTTGTAGTGGTTTCACAAAAATACATTAATTGTTTACAAGTATGTTCTGTAAAAGACACAGACTAGATTATTGCAAATTTTCTTGCAAGTATATAATTTACTTTAATGAAGTTGTTAATGATAAAATGGATTATTTTGAATGCATTGAGAAACTTTCCAGTATATTTAACTAAATCAAGTTAACGTTCTAGGCAACAAAAGTAAAATGCCAGTCTTAATTGGCTGATCATGATGATGGATTTTGAAACAAATGTCACTTAACAATAATATCTTATAAAGAGATACATATAATATATAAAATTAAAATGGAATGATAACAGCAGAGATTATTGAGTTATAGAAAGAAAAAAGAAATATTTCCAGTAGGTCAAATGTGATAAGTCTACCTAAGTATATGTTTCAGATTTAAGCAAATTACTTATATTTAATAATCATTTACAGTTCATTGATATCTTTCTGTTGCCTGAATTTGTCTTCAAAGTACCTTCACTAGATAAACAGTTTCTTCAACTCCCATTTCATTCATTTCAAACTTTGGAAGTGCAAAATTAAAGTCCAAAATTTTGGAAATATTTGTTAGGATAAAAACAATGGGTCTTAATTGTTGTGTAGTGTTTAAATACATAAAAAATACTGCTTATAGTCAGTTTGACCAATCACACATGGGATTCCTATCAAAATCTTATTTACCAACTACTCAGGTAGTACTTTAACTGTTTGTAAGCTGCGACAGGCATGAATTAAACCACAATGTAAAAAGAAAATTTGGAGAATGTGGATTTTGAAAAGAGATGTAAATTAATAGTGGGTGCTGCAACTTAGGGTTTCATTAGATGAAGTTCTTCACTAGATTTAGAATAGATGCATTGGAAGACTCCAAATTCTCTTCTACTGGTCCTTCCTTCCTTCCTTCCTTCCTTCCTTCCTTCCTTCCTTCCTTCCTTCCTTCCTTCCTTCCTTCCTTCCTTCCTTCCTTCCTTCCTTCCTTCCTTCCTTCCTTCCTTCCTTCCTTCCTTCCTTCCTTCCTTCCTTCCTTCCTTCCTTCCTTCCTTCCTTCCTTCCTTCCTTCCTTCCTTCCTTCCTTCCTTCCTTCCTTCCTTCCTTCCTTCCTTCCTTCCTTCCTTCCTTCCTTCCTTCCTTCCTTCCTTCCTTCCTTCCTTCCTTCCTTCCTTCCTTCCTTCCTTCCTTCCTTCCTTCCTTCCTTCCTTCCTTCCTTCCTTCCTTCCTTCCTTCCTTCCTTCCTTCCTTCCTTCCTTCCTTCCTTCCTTTCCCCTTTCTTTCTCCTTTCTTTCCTTCTTTTTTTTCCCTTTTTTTCTTTCTTTTCTTTCTCTTCCCCCCCCTTTTTTTTTCCTTCATTTTGCATCTATAAGAAGACAATTCTCTGACTCTAGTGTAGTGTAGTCTAGTATAGTCTAGCATAGTCTAGTGCACTGGATAAGTGAAGGCAGTGGTATAGAAATTGTAATAGGAATATGAAGATTTGCAGGGATGAGGAATAAACTGGAAAAATGCAGATGGAAAAGGACAAAAAGAACCGTAAGAACGGCATGTGGAAGCTGCATCTAAATTGAAGTTGTCAGGATCCTTGTACAATTACATACATCATCTCAGTACAACCAGATAGGAGAAAATGAGTCATTAACAAACCCTAGTGATCCACAGAGGAGAGACAGGATGGAGAGAATGATTGTTGTCAGCGTCTAAAATGTACAGGAAAGCCATATTCAAAACAGCAAGCACATGGCCCCCAGCCAGAGATGAGTTCAGAAGGAATGATGACAGCTAGTTAGTTGGAGATCTGTTTGATGAGGTTCTGAGCAACCTGTTCTAGTGGAAGGTACCCCTAGTTCTAGTGGAAGGTACATGACAGGTGTGTGGGAACTCGATAATTTTTAAAATCCCTTTCAATCCAAGCCATTCTACATGTCTATGGTTCTGTGACTTAGCCAAGGCCAATGCATTTTTTTAAATTTTATATATCTTACTTTTGTTAGACATATGAGTCATTATATGAAAAATTATTGGAGTTTAACTTCCATAGGAGTTGTTGCATACAAATATCATATTGTTTCACCTATCAATTCTGGGAAGTACAATAGTTTGTAATGTTTATAATGCTTATAGCTATCTCTTTGACAATGTATCACAAGATAGTACCTTAAATGGGGATAAATTTAAAAAAATATGCTGCAAGAGTTTTTGGTACTAATCATCTTCTTAATAAACAGCTGCCAGACGTAATTTTGCAGTGCCTCAAAGTGACAACTAACAGTTGTTAGTATGTAGAAAAAAATCAAGAAACAACATGTAGTTGTTCAGTTCATTAATCACCAAGATTATCTGTTGAGGAAATATCTCATAGTGGACAGAATGAAATGTCTTTATTTTTCCTTAATCCTTTTGCATATTTATACATTTCATAGTTAAGTAAATTGAATTCTCATGTTCTTAGATAGAGTCTGACAGTTGTAATTAAAATGAAGAAATCTTACAGTGAGCGAACCAATGCTTTTATGAATCTGTTCCTTGCTTAAAACTATTTGTTTTGAGATATATATTTTCATATAATGACAAATTCGTTTTACTGTTGTTTTATGACTGCTTTTATGGAGCTAATTTTTCTGAAAGATTGAATATTGACAATAAAACATTCAGAATTTGTGACAGAAGCATCCTGAATATATTAAATTCATGTTTTGTGTGTCATAAAAACCTCTCAATAAAACTTTAGCTAAATTTTTTAGCAGCACAGTTCCTGGAGCCAGAGATGAATTAATGCATGCATTTTGTGAAGTAGAAAGAATATTACTACTTCATCAATAAAAATCATACTAGTATTAATTTTGAAGTTTCATTTAACTGAACAGCACTTTTGACTTGTAGTATCTATGTTTGGAGAAAAAAATATTCAGATGGATTAGCAAAAGGATTTTATAATATCTGCAAGTGTCTTGTTCATACTATAAATACACATACCTCTCTGGTTTTTTTTTGATCAAGCATCAAAGACTGTAAACTATTAATTTCAATTATCTCATGTTTTGCTACAGGAAGAAACATTGCTCCTAATATTAACTTGCATGGAAACAGGCAGATTTTTTTAAAGCAGGATGGGCTTGTAAGTGGTATCTTTTATAGAGTGAGTAATATATCTGGAAAGAAAACAGACAAAGTTTTGGACACACAAGTCTCCTTCAAGTCTGAAATAGAAGCAGCAAACTTCAAGTAAAATACTTCTGAGTTTTAGAGCTTAAGAAGGAATTTTGGCAGTGTTTGCAAAACTGGGTAAAGTACTGATATGGTTGAGAAGTGGATGAAACAGCAGAAAAAAACAGTGATGACCTGAAAACGATGGTAATTGAAGTAAATACATTAAAGCACGAAAAAAACGGCAGTTTAAATCAAGGTAGGGCCAAAAAAGCTTGGTCTTAACTCTGCAGTTTCTGTCCCTCCTCCATGCTTCTGCCTCCTCCCTGGCACCAACATTCACATCACTGTGAACTCATGATCAGCACTGATTTCTGACTAACTGTGAGTCACTCTGGTATGCTCAGTGTTGTAGTTTCAGAAAGTCGTGCAGGTACTTGTGCCCCATATCACGGTTCTTGCAATACAACTAAAATAGAAGGTTACTCAGTCAATTCATAGGACCCTATTGTAGTTATTCAGAAAAAAGAAAAACAATAGATGACTTAGGGGCACTAAAGTTGCCATTTTTGAGGCAGATGAAGCAAGCAGCCTTTAAAAAACTGTGTGTTTGTATCTCCATGTGTTATTTTTCGTCATTCTAAGGATATTTTTCCAAGTGTAGTTCAAGCTTAGCATAACATCTTGGGTATTAGGCATGATAATAACCCTCTGCCTTAAAAAATGCAAAACAGAAGGAACAAATTGGTAACTTGATATGCTACATAGAGGTTACTGCTTCAAGCTTTCCCACCGTGGAGAACTTTCCTGACTTTGGTGTGCTTTTGCCTAGATTTGTAGATGAGTTTCATAAACTATTTTCTTACAATATCCAGGTTTAAATACACAAGTAGTGGTCTAGATGACCTTTCAAGGTCCCTTCCAACCCAATTTTTTCATGGTTCTATAGGCACACCCTTCACCAGGGCTCAGCAGTGACAGGTGCCTCAGGCTCAGTTCCTGACAGAAATTGTGCCCCCTGTATGACTGGGGATAGGAGGAGGGTAAGGGGAGGGGAGCTTGTATTATCAGCCAGTCACAACAGATCCCACAAAGGAAGAGGGAGTGACTTTAAAAAAAAAAGAGGGAAAAAAGATTTTTTACATAGGCACTTGACAGAGAGTAAGTTTACATTAAATATTAAGAAGAAATTCTTTATTAGGAAGAAACTCTTTACTATGAGACTGGGAGGCACTGCAACAAGTGGAAGTGTTCAAGGCCAGGTTGTACTGGGCTTTTGAACAATGTCCTCGTGTGACATGTCTGTGCCCATGGCAGAGGGGTTGTTGGTTGGAACTGGATGATATTTAAGGTCCCTTTCAACTCAAAACATTCTGTCATTCTACAGCTTCTTGGTGCACTGCAAGTCTGTGGTTTCTGCCTAAAGCTCTCCAATAGAATGTGGTGCTACAGGAGAAGCTTTTACTTCCCATCAGGAGTGCTATCGCTCCTTCTTGATGAAGAGCTTTGTGGGAAAGTGGAGGGAATGCTCTGGGTCCTGTAGCTGGGTCACAGGCAGTTAACACTCTTGTCTGAGGAGCAAACCTGCCTAGGCTGTGACCTCTGTTCTCTGAAATGATTTAAACGAATGCCACAGCTGACATTGTATGGAGACATTCCCCTGTATCACTGTGCCTTTGATTCCTCTTTTTAGTTCATCTGACTCATTAGATCATATGTTTGCCTCCTCTGTAATACAAATGAAGATATTGTCATTTCTCCAGCAGGTGCTGATTATCTCCTAAAATTAAAAATCTGTATGTTATTTTTAAATGCAAGAAAAATGCTTAATAATTTAGGAGCATGAGGATGGATTCTGGCTAGTTGCTTTGAAAGCGATTTAATCATGCAGAATGACACTGGTCTAGTCTTACAGTCTCACTGATTGCAGGTGACTTGTAAAAAATACTAGATTTAGTTGGATAATAATTTTTTTTCCCATTAAAAATACACAGTTAGAAGTATTCATTGAATTTTAAAAGAAAAGATTTAAGAATAAAATAAAATTGTCCAAATACTTTTGGTTGTAATCATAATTTTAATTAAATCCTTATTCTACAAAGTGAAATTAAAATACAATTTAAAGAGGTATGAATCGTTTCAGTGTGTTTTTATTTTGGCACTGATTATTTTTCCAATTTTTCTGCTTCCATGAAAAATTAATTACTTTGTTAATTCTCCTGAGAAGCAAGTGAAAATCCAGTGAATTATAAAGGCTGAAGTAGAAGAATCAGTTCTCTGTTCCACTGGTACAGAGAGGTCTGCTGGGAGGGCAGCCACAAGGGGACAACAGGGTCCCTGCCACTGGACTAGGATCGACTTTTTCCAGACAAGAACAATATTTCCCCCACATACATTAGTACCTTTGTTACAGCAGAGTTTTCCTAAAATTTCCTTTAGAAGCTATTCTGTGTATAAACTGTCTGGGCTTACAAATACTGTGCTTTCAAATTATCACACAAGAAACTTTGTTAACATTTTGATGATCACCTTGCCCAAAAATGTTTTCTATAGATTCTTTCAAAGATATGTGAAAAAAAGAACCAAAATCAGGAAAATTCGACAATGAATTATGTCTAGGTGTTTTTAGCAAACAGTCATAAACTTTCAGGCTTCATCTTGCAAACTCTTGTAAAGAAACAAAATACGTACATGCAATGAAACAGAATGTTGGTTAACTTGTCCTGAGTAATCTTTCCTCTGTCAGAACCACCTTAATTTCCATGCAGTGAAAACATCTCTAATCAACTAATCTGATTTCTAATCTCTTTCCTTTTATTAGCTTTTGCTGCTCTGAAGGATTCAAGGCAGCTGCCTTTGGAGAGGTGAGCAGAGGTGCCATAGCCACCTTCTGCTCCCAAGGACACCTCAAGGAAAACTTTGATTCTTGTAGCACTTTGGTAACACTGTTTTGGCCTCTGCCTTCCCAATAAAACAAGTAATTTGCATTTTGAAGCTTCTAGAAAACCTGAATTTGTTTGTCTGTAGGGGTTTGTTTGTTTGTTTGTTTTTCCCAATGGGAAATTATATTTTGCACACTATATTGCTTTCTACCAATAAAATAGCCTCCCCTCCCCTCCATCAGGGGAATTTTGCATCAATAATGCCTTGTTCATCTCACCTCATGGCCAGGTCACAAGTGCACAGCATATTTCTTATTATGTACTATGGATAGGAAGGCTAGTAGTACAACTATTATTGTTTACTGAAATTTTGGTTCATATCCACGGACACAAACTCTATTTCAAGACTTGTATAATATTGATTTTGACACTAGAGACTGATGAGTAGAGGAGAGGGCAAACATGACACCAGACATGAGATTATTGAATTCCAAAAACTTGAGGTACTCCACCATTCCTGATTTGAAATATTGTGTGTTTTCTCTAAAAGAATAAAAAATAATTTCTATATAAAAAGGTGACAAAGCTTCAGGATTTTTCACATGGAAATTAACTTGTTCATGCCAATTTAAGCCCTCCCCTCTATTGGAGGGTCTCTTTATAGTGCAAAGACTTGATATTTTTAGTGCAGAAGACAGAAGAACTGACATTATGGAAGAGACATCACTTTCAGGTCTGAAGTCTGTGTTGCAGGGAAAAATGATCTTCAGAATTGCTTAAAATTTCTTTTTTTTCCTGCCACTGGAGCTTTGTTTATTTAGTTATTGTGAAAATGTTATATTTTTTGTGAAATCTATTTCTTTAAATGTTTTCATTCCTAAATGTTTTCATTTCAAAATGATGCCTCGAAGATTTTCCTTATATTTTGAAGAGTTTTAGTCTGACTGTATAGTTTGAATTATAATTTTTCCTGAGAGGCCTTTTCCTGAATGTTTAAATTCTTCTCTGAAAATAATAGAGACAGCAAGACAAAATATAGGCCTAGAACTCCTGGACCTGCTTCAGAGAGGAGCGAATTTGGAGTGAGTACAGGGAATTAGATGGATTCTGTTTGGGTACTTTGGGGATGTAGATGTTACATGAACTTTGATTGGTTACTTTAGAGAGTCAATAGTTTTGAAGTTTATAAATATAAGCTGATAATTATTTTTTCCGAGCTTGGATCACTGAAAACTCCCAGTAAAAAGATACACTTTTACCTCTATTAATCTGTGTTGAGATTTTTATTCCCCTTTTGATTTTAGGCATCAAAAGGATTAAAGCAAAATGCGGGAGATTTTTGGAACAATTGCACAGAGACCAATGTGATCGGCAAAGGTTCATTTATTTGAAGTAACAGAGGGCTTTTTATACTCTGGCCATTCATATAACAAAATAGTTCATTGGTTATCAACAGTTGTTCACTCGATTTTACTGAATGTTCATTGGTTATATAAATGCAGTTTTCCTTAGTGACTGAAAGTTTATCTTCTTGCCCGGTTTCTGCTTCTTATTATAACCTTCAACAAACTTCTAACTTTATGCACAATTAACCATAATCAAATGCTTGATTGCTCACAGATAACATGGCCATTTGATGTCAAAAATCCTTCTACAGCAATATATTGGAGGAAATGTAACAGGTTTGTGGTTTGGTTTTTCTTTGGTAAATTAGAACTTAAAATTATATGCTTGAAACCCAGCACTGTGTAGTCTCTGCCAGTGTATATGTCTGCCATCGTGTCAATATTACCAGTAGCATAATATACCACTGAGAAATATATCAGCAAAAGATAATCAACCTGTCATTTAGTGACCCCTTTTGTTTGCAGTGAAAGACCAGAAAAGTATGAAGCAGCAGAATGTTTTAGGGCCTATGTGACTATGGCAAAAAGACACCCTCTCAGCAAAGGCAGATTATCAGGGGCTGATCATCATCTCTTCAGTACTCAATAACTTTAAGATATTTGGTTCAATACTTCATAAAAACATCTGATCAGTTGTTTTTATAAAGGCATTTTATTGCTTAGGCTTTGGAAAAGGAAAAGTGTAATTCTTTACCTCCTTTATTAAAACATAAGAAAACGTACCTGAAGTGATTTAGACTTCCTTTCTTTCTCTGTTCCAGGGATCTTGCACTGATACTTAAGAAACAGACTAAGATCAGAACCAAAGAAAAGCTTTTTCTTGTTTAGTCATGTTTAAAGATGTAAGGTCTCTTTGACAGTTTCTGTCATCACATCTAATACTTCTTTCCTTTGTATATCTTGTTCCAGGCAAGTCATTATTAACTTTGGTTTGCTCATGTAAATAGTATGCCAATAAAAATAACATATACCAAGGACATGGCAGTTCATAAAGCTGAACAGTCAATTCAGATAACATGAATGAAATGAGGAGTTTAGAGCAGGGTTCATTTTATTGCCTGTGGAATTGCACAAATCTGAACATAATGGCAGCCCAGGTCATGGCAGGTGGCAGAAGGTGCATTTGCTCTGTAAAAGTATTTACAATGGGAATAGTCATTACTGTGACAATAATGTTTTCAGGATTTTATATTCCTGTTTTGGTAAACTACTGCAATTTGTCTCTTTCTTATGTAAAAATGTTCCAGATTTTATGTCTTGAGATGTATATATTCCTAAAGAGATTCAGCAGTTTTAACTGATTATTTACTTCTGCATTAAGTGCTTAGGAGTTACTACTGGCAGTCAAGTTCTCCAAATCTATTTTCAGGTATAAAGGAAGCACTCCAACAACATGTTGGACAAAAGTTTACATGTAACCTACCTCACAAGAGGCCCTTCTTTCTCCCATTAGTAATTTCTTATCCACAAAGACAAGGACTTCTGCCAAGGAGCTATAATAATCTTTAAATAAGTAGTACTTTTGCTCAGTGTTTAATGTACATGTCTTGAATAGATCCTTCACAAGATGACCTGTGTGAGAAGGTGCTTAGTTGTTTGCACTGAGTTTTGCATATAATATGAGAAAGGCAAAACTTCCACCAGATTAACAATATTTTTCTAGTATATTTTATATAAAGTTGGATGGTTGACCATGGAAGTAGATCCACAGATCCAAATCAAATTCATGCTTATGTCTGACCTCCTTTTGGTGCACTTGGTGTTTCTCAGCAGCAAAACACAAAGATGATAATGAAGAAAACATTTCCTTTGGTACATTTTAGCTATAATGATCTTGAGTGAACACAAAGCATAAAAAAAGTTATTCTTCTTTACCTGATATTAAAATAAGTGTTCTAGGTCTGTGTAAAAATGAAAAAAATGCTCTTTCATGTTTGACATTGTTGGGACAGCAATATAGATTTCCTTTGCAAATTGCAAAGATAGAAACACTTTAAGCAAACTTGGGTCAAATCATTACTGTTACTCTGTTTATGTGCATGTATAAAACACATTGACTGAAATCAAGGTTAATAGTGGAAAAACAAAGTGCTCTATTGATTGCTGAAGGTCACTTTGCCAGTCATCTTACCTGGGCCATAGCTCTTTGATCCCCCAAATTCCCAACCTTCCAGTTTAAAAGTCTGTTTGCTACTTATTTTGATTTTGATTCTTTGATATTTTTCACTTTGGTTTTGCTGACAATACTGTATTTCAATTTACTGTAATTTCAATCACACAGCGTTCTTATTAAATTGAAGAAGCTTGCAAGTGATAAAATTCCTCATCTTGAGCAGAACACGCCAAACCTTTCTGCACTTTTTGCAATTTCAGCTTCAGTTTTCAAATTTTTTTCTTATGTATTTATTAGAAGTCCAGATATATGAAAGTATATGCTCATGCTTTTAAAAGGTCTTTAAAATACGTCCCTCTGACAACGTCTCTCAGCTCATGCCAGAGAAATCAGGGACTCTGCCAGTGACCTTGCCAGGATCTGTGTAATATATCACAGAACAGTTTCAAACTGTGGATAACAAAGCAAACAGAATAAACCAAGCAGCATACCAGAAAACCTCCATGCAAACAACACAGCACATTAAGGCTCACAACATTACTTGAAGAAAATGATGCAATGCCATTGCAATGCAGTCAGTCTCTATTCATTTGCTTGATTTTTTTCCTGATGTGTAACCTGCAGATAAGAACGTTAAAGGACTTTTGTACACATTGAAGAATTCCTTCACTCTTTACTGATATTATTTAATCATCACTTAGGTCTCTCTTTTTAGAGGCAGGTATTTGTCCTGCTTCTAGGCTTGAGGCACATGAGAATGGTATAAGGAGTCAGAGCACATCGATTCCCTGAGCTGCAGGTTATGTCTTTGTTTAACATTGTTTTTTCTTTTGTATATAGTTCTGGCATTCTACTTAGACAGAATCAAAAGAACATTGACAAGAATTGGAAAGTAGAAATGGAAAATAGACAAAAATGTTTCATTATTCCTTCCTCAAAATTAGATGTTTTCTAACAGGCAGATTTTGGGTTATTTCAAGCTGTAGAAAAATGATGCTGAAAGGAGTGAAATTTATTTGTCGGTATATTGCCAGGAAGAACTATTCTCTTAATTGATGAGGTAGATACAAACCAGAGCTCTGTAAACTGAAACACGAGTCCATCCTAAATGGCTTGTGCACCAAAGCTGATTGACGGACTTCTCTACTTGGAGCCCTTTGCTCTGCCTGCAGTGCTCTGGACTACAGATATTGTGTTGTGGAAAGTACCAGATTTCAACCATCCATAGGATAAAATCTGGAGAGTTTTTTGGGGTCTAGAGACACTCTTGTGCCCATAGAATGTCTTGAATTTAAATAGGGTCTGATATGCAAGAAGCGATGTTTTTAGAAATAAAATATTTTTCATTAATATTTTTTCATAGTGCCAAAACTGATTTATGAGATTACTGTAAATCCATCACTTTTACAGCTGATCTTTAAGATACAGTATTCATGTAATGCAAAGCGATGGAAAATACCAATGTGACTTTCACAACAAATTAAACTTGTCAGAATGCAGAGGTGTGGAATAATCTGTGTTTTAAGCTAAATGTAGAGGGTACTATGCTTTGTATGTTTCCTCCTGTTGATTTTTTTTTCCCTTCAATAGCTGGATAGTGAAATGACATACCACCTATGCTAATAAAAGTTATTTTGCAGCACTTGACATCTTGGAAATGTTTATAATGAGTCTTACAAAGACTTAAATATTTTAAGATAACAGTAAAAAACAAGTCTGCATTATCTGGGGGAAGCTGAAGGATGTTTGTACCTTGTAATGTTTCCAATAATAAATTAGTGTCTAAGAAGCAAGGAATGTAGAGAGGTATTACATGTTTAATTTGCTGCTGTGGGTGTGTAACTAATGAATTAAAGTATGTAGGGTTGTATCTACGCTAAGTGTAATCCTGGTTTAAAGCTAAATCTCTCCCTTGAAAAGTCATTTTGTTAGCTTAGGATAGTAGAGAAATAGATTTATTTCCTCACATAAATAATTGTTTCTTAACCACAAAACTCTGAGAAATTGCACTTCCTTATTCATTAAGTTGCCAGTCTAAGATTGTTTTAGGGAAAAAAACCTGTAAGTATCACTAAGGGGATTTTTGAGACATAAAATTTGGTTTCTCTTGTACTAGGAAAATGACCCGAACAATGCAAAAACTGTCTCTTAAGTAATGACTGTCTACTACAAGTAGGCTGGAAAACATGTTTATGATTATTTCTTCATTAGTCAACTAAGAAATTGTTTGGTTTTAGATGATAAATTGGAATAATCCTTACTAGCAGAGCTAGAAGTACATCCAACACACTCAATTCATCCCACAAGGGAGGTGAGTATAGAGAAGAGAAATCCAGCCTGAGCCTCCTTCTGGCCGTTGCATTCTGAGAAAAACTTGAATGTATCATTTTTCTGAGCCTCTTTTGTTGCAATGGGAAAAAAGTTACACACCTTGTCTGCCTAAGATGTGAAACTTGAAATGGAGAGATGATCATTTATTTGCATTCTTATAAGGAGAAATCCATCCTTGTGTGATACTTTTCAAAACACTCAATTTTGATATTTATTCCAGGTGATAGACCTTCTTATGACTTCAGTAGGAGCGTATATGGACAAAAACATATGCTTTTCAAAAAATGAAAAAGTGAAAAGTGAAATAATAGAAAGTATGAAATATGGTTTTTTACATTGTGATTGCAGTAGGACATACATGTTTTGGTGATTTATACATATTTTAGACTGGATGGCTAGTTGTCAAATCATCTGCAGTTGCTTCTGTCCCTTATTGAAAAACAGGAATGGTTTTAACCAAAGAATAGTGTAATAGGGCAACTCTCTCTGAAGGTGTGGCAAAATAAGCCATCAGTTATGCTAAATTTCTTGAAGCTTTCAGGACAATCCTATATTGATCTGAAGAATGGGAAACAGGGCTTTGAATCATAATGTTCAAAAATATTATGAGATACTTTTGGGCTTGGGTCAGTAAGGAGCTTTTCACTCTATGAGATATTACTTCTCAGTAGAGTTGATGTTTATTTATTTATTTACTTATTTATTTGCTTTTCTTACTACTTCTGGATGGCTACATCTTTGCTTTTTATTCACATTCATTTAAGTTCATTTCAGTTTTGCTTACCTCTGAAATTTTTGTAAGATTTGTTGACATGAATTTTACAGCTTAGGTGGAGAATTGAAAATGTTACTACTTGGTGAAGGGAAAGGAAAAGAGTTAAAATAATCACCAGCCAGTAGCGTTGTTACATAAAAGTTCACATATGGAACAAATGCAACATTGCATTTCATTACACTCTACGTTTCATGCAGATCTTAGAGAAAATGTTAAGAAAGTCTTACCTTCAGTTCAGCCTTCTTCTGAGCTGTGCAAATGCCAGTGAATGAAAAATTGAATAGAAATAACTCTGTAGATGAAACGAAGAAATATACTTAGGAAGCAAATGATCTGATTTTCATGCTACCTCAGGAATGCCACAATTGTCCTGTGTTGTTTGGTGTTAAACTGAATGTTGTACTGAAATAGCTATGTTCCATTTTGACTTTTTATATTGCTACTTAAAACATATTGCCTTAGAGTAAAACAAAAAAATGCAAGCTGATGGTGGACTGGTTGGAGGAGAAAACATTCAAAAACAGAAGTGGAATTTTAAAGATTGTGTCTGTTTTTGTGAGTAGTCTCCTTTACTTGTAATTGTGTTCTCTTTTTTTTGACTGAAAATGAAAATGGAACAATATGAGGAAATCAGTATCTATATCTAAAGCACTATCTGCATCTATATCTAAGTGTGATGTTAGATTTTCAGTTCATTCTTGAAATGAATTGAATTAGTGGAAACTTCATTTTTGAAACACCATAGGTTAGCCAGAGATGTCCCTTGTATTTGCCACCAGCTTCTACAGACTGAGGCTGTCATGCCATGTCCTTTGCTCCTCAGCACTACTACAAATAAAAACATAACTTTTTTTCTTTAATTGAGAAGCCTGTTATAGAATAGATTATTACAGAACAACTCATAACTGCTAAAATATTTCTTTTATATCCACTTAACAACAACTTTTTAATAATTTTTTACAAGAATATTCCTTAGAAGTGGATGTGATTTACACAACCAGATCTATGTCCAGTCTATGTCCAGTTCTATGGTGTATTTCTAGTTTTGCAACTCAAGTATAGCAATTAATAATAAGTGTAGTCTCTAAGATAAAGTGTTAAGAAAGACTGGAGATGGACCTTTTCAAATTCTCTCAAAATATTTGGATTTTAAATAGGCCTCTGAACTCAGTAAGTATTTGCCATACCAATTAAAATACCTTGCCAAATTCTGACTTTAAATTTCACCTACAATTTATATTCTTGTCCACAGACAACCAAGCTCAAACCTCATCTGCTACTCTTGCTCCAATTCTGCTGTAACTGTGGTTAATGAGGAATTATAAAAATTATTACTCAAAACTACAGAGGCCACCCTTACAGTAGATATCATTAGTCTCTTTTTTTTTTTCCTTTTAAGTCCAGAAAGCTTTCATAGTTAAAAAAGAATTTTAATGCTATTATATCTTTTTCAATAAAATTACTTTTTTTCTTTTTTCTGTTGGAGATTGTAGAAAAAAAGCCTAAATCCTATTCATAATCTTTTTTTGGTGATACTAAATAGAAATATTTTGTTTTCTGTTTGCTACAATTTATAGCAATTCCATATGAGCTAAGTGCTGATGGAGTGAAAGTGTCTTTTGCTTTCCATGTGAAAATACAAACCAGTTAAGTAGCTACATCAAGATTTGTGATACAACACTGTGTTAACTGTACCCCATCTCCACTTGATTCCTATTTACTGTATTTACAGGCATTATTTCCATATTACTCTTTCTCACAGCACTGGTACCAGGCTTTATAGGCTATTAACAGGCTTTATTTAGAAGTAAGTCTGCACTTTATGGCTTGTAGGTAGGAATGAGTTTGTGAATTTCCAAATAACCTTGTAGAAATATCCAATTTATAAATTAATTTTCTGTTTCCACTTAAAACAGTAGATGATCTTCCATTCATTTCAGGGGCAATAGCACTCTATCATTTGTATTTCTGTCACCAATGTGTATCTTTTATTTGAAGTAAAGTAGTATTAGTTCACTACATACATAGTTCAGTTACAATAGTCATTTTACTTACCTTTTAATTTATTCTTGATTTACCCTGGTAAAGGTTTATTCACTTTTAATAATTGCAGTTTTCTCATTTATAGTGATCAAATTACACCTTACATTTCTATTTTGCATGGTAATTCATAGCCTCTACACCTATAATGTACTTTCTCCATGAAATCTGATTAAAACAAACAACTGACTTTTGATTAATGCTTCTAATATCTCAAAGAACCACAGCATTAGAGATGGAAGGTACAATTTCGAGGCAGCATAGTTAGATGACCTCAAAACTTTGAATCAGAAATAAATTTTATGAATTTCATATCATATTATAACTATGTTGGCAAAAAACTGTCAGTTTGCTTACCAGCTGATACTTATTTTGTCCATGCAGTAGCTTGCTGTCATCTAAGACATCAGCAAGCCCTGTGAGTGTACTTTCTGTGTGCAAGAAGGCAGAAATTTTGCAAGTTATCAAAATGCAGCACTGTAGTTATGGCTTTTATTTTCTGCAGTTACAAAAGGATTTATGAAGATTATTGCAGAACTATAATTGTACTTTCTAAAACTGCTTGTTTGGGAATACAGAATAATAGTCCTATACCTGTATTATGGTACCACTACAAATGTGTACATTTCACGTTTATTATGGAGTGTTTTGGATTCAAAACAATGAGATATGATTACATTAGATTATTTACTAAACACAATCAAAATTATGTACAAATTTAGACTAAACTAAACAAGAGTGAAACCTGTCTCCAACACTGTAGTTAGTGGTCTTGACAACCTTGTATATTCTGGCTTATCTTTCTTAATCTCATCTGCTGTGCTAAACAAAGCCATTACACTTGGCACCAAAATGCACTGGAAGAGAGAACACACATACCAGAAATTCTAGAAGACAAACACTCCAATGCTGCTATTGTTGTCGTTATTATTATTAACATTAACTGTTATTAACTATTATTAATAATAATCATCATCATCATCTGAATGGTACTGCATTTTTACCCAGACTTGCCTTGATCTATAGGATATCAATTCCTTCTGATGAAGTAGTTAATAAACATTGGCATTGGGGGAAAAAAAAAAAAATAACAGGAATTTCTTTTCTTGGAACAAATCTACAGATCCTGAGGAATGATTTCAACCTGGTCATTCTGTAGGTCCCAGGCAATCTTTGCACTCTTAAAATCCCTAGCTCTGAATGCCTTTGCTGAGTTTCCTTTGAAAGATGGTGAGTGATAAAAAACCAAACATGATGGACAGCAGACTATATTTTATCATTAATCCTCACATAAGCTTTTATCAAACATCTTAATCTCAAACTATTGCAAAGATTGAGATTCCTTAACTAGCACTACAATAGTACAAACTCATGTTGAAAGAAAGGAAGTACTGAATTTATTTTTTTTATTAAAAAATCTATATTGTTTACACAGGTCTTCATCCTTTCAACATTTTAAATGGAAAAATATTCATATAATAAAACAAGAAACCTAGCAAAAAATGGAACTATGTCTATTTACAGTTGGGAACTTTGACCAGCGTTATACCTGTATAAAAGTGAACAGAATCTACTAGCAGCATTAGATAGAAAAAGTTTTTCTTCTGTAGTTATGGAGAATTTTAATTAGCTTAAAATAATTAAGGTGTTTATTGTCGAAAAGAACTTGTGTCCCATTTCTGGGTTTTGGCAGCATAGTTTTTTATATTGTTTTCCACAATATTTCCTTTGAATGAACATGAGATAAAGCAAGAATCCAGCATGTACAAAAAGAGGCCACATGGATGATAAATATTGATAGACTGGGCATAGTTTAATTAGGAAAATTTAGAGGTTTTAAAAACAGTATAACAAACTTGATGTGAAGTGAGGAGTATCAAGCATGATGAATGGCATGAAGAAACATTTGTTCTCTTCACCCTTTATGGTACTGCAAATTCTTGATAATTGGACATTACATCCTTTCCCTACTGAAACAGGAGCCTTCCTGGAATTCATTGTACTCATTGATATCCTTTAGAAGATTTCAGGTTTGTGCCACTACCTGTTATGAGGGAGTTTCAGTAAAGAAGAAAGTAAAGAGTTAAAAGTTAATGTCAGGCTAAAGATCTTTGTGGAAACTTTCTTAGTTTTCAAGGTGAAATGTCATAGCTGTTTTTATAGGAAGAAAAATTCCACTCAGCATCCCCTGATACCGCTGTGTTCTTCATATCTGCCTTGAGGTTATGTGTATCGTCAGACAGAACTTAACACTCACTATTCCATACCCCAGTAGTAATCACCATGTCTCTGTGAATAACAGAGCAGATACGGTGAAATAATTTTTTATGGGTCATGAAAACCAGAATGTTTGCTGTCATCTTTTGGTATACTTGTGCAAGCTCATGAGCACATATATGTACATATATATATACATATACATATATATATATATACACATGCAAATATACAAATACACACAAACACAGTAAACCAAACCACATTGTGGGCTGCAGAAAAATTGTGTGGTTTCTTAGTTTGTAGAAAGTATAAAGTATCTCATATACAGTATGAATCATGAAGTGTGAACAAAGACTTCCCTTGGAGTATCTTAACATGCTAAAAATCCAAAATCTTCTCTCACAGAAACCCGTTTGTGTACCCATGTGGAAGACTTACAAATTTAAAGAACATGGTTTGTTCTATCACTTTATACAGCCATTTTGAGTATTGTGAAATATCTGGTAATTATGACTGAAATATATCAAAATCCGGATGTCTCCTCATCTAAGTGGTGACACACACTTGCATACTGTGTGTTCTGGAGGTGTAGAAGTGAGAAAGCTGCAGAGCTGGCTGCAGGCTTGGCAGGACTAAGTGGTAACAGAGTAGGTACAAGAATTTTAGTCATGTTCAAAATGAAGTGAGGATTTCAGTCTGGTTGCTAACATCTCATATGTGTCTTAAGCTCTCTATCTGAAATAGTTCCCCTTATGTTTACAGAATTGAATAATTATTGATGAAGAGTTTTGAAGCATGGTTCAATGTGCCTTAGCTGCTGTCTGTGTAACCTACCTGTCCAATTATTTTTCTGATTAAAGTTAAAACCTCCCATTCTTGGTTGAGAAACTCCTCTTGACTACATTTACTTTGGAACTTGATCTATGTAAAGTTTAAATTTCGGTAAATTGATATTTTCTGTTGAAACCACCCCTCGCTCCCTCAACTTCATAAAAGAATTCCTGACCATTTTCAACTGCAAAGTAGAGTTCAGGAAGACATACACATTTACACCCTTTCATAGAGGTTATATTGGAAGTTCCTTTATTTAAAGTTTATAACATTTAACTTTTGATAATATATGTAATTTAAGTTTAGAAGTCAAAATGAAATACCACAGTGATAAATAGCAATCTTTAAAGAAATGGCAATAGGAATGAATGGCAGGAAGAGGTTAAATGGTAAGCTGACACTAATTCTCCACCACATCCTCGATGTGTTATAAAAAGAAAATTCATCATCAAGATAAAATCATAACATTAAGGATCAGGAAGGTAATACTAAAGATGAACCAAAATGCAGCGACAAAGTTCAGATACCCTCTCACTTCAGCACAGTTTTGGTGCAAAATCCAACAAAGATATCTTTAATTGTTATTATTTAAAAGGAGATCTTGGTCATTGACAAAGTCTTGATCATTTGCTGAGGACAAAATCCTTTACTGACTTCTCTTGTTTTTTCTGTTAATCTAAATTGAGTTTCAAGGCTCTCACTGCATATATCCTCAGCCTCAAAGACTGTCACGATGCTGGGAAAATGGTCCAATTCTGTTTTCATTTAACCTTGCAAACGTAGCACACTTTGCAATATTGATCCAGTGTTTAATGGTTATTCTTCTTGCATTGAGAGCCATCACATTGCAACAAACACAAGAAACACAAACTACTTCATGCTCACTTAAAATTTTTATTCAGATTTATTAATTGTCAGTAGTGTGACCTGGCTCAGTTTATGCCCCAGGAAAACTGTTCTTTCTGTGGTTTATGTAGACTTACAGAGGGAAAAGTGCTTGCCTTTGCTTCTGCCTTTACCTTTGAAAACATCAGGAAAATTCTTCAACTGTTTCATCCTTTCATAGAAGCATAAATAGTGTAATGATATGTGTAGGGTGGTGTTTTGTCAGGTTTAGTGTTGGAAGTAGGTGGTAAAAATAATACAAGATAAAAATAGCTGATGCTGTAAGGTGATGTCAAATCTATTGCAAAGATGAAGAAATATGTGTCTAGACAGATGCAAGTCATACACTGGACAGAAAGAATAGATGCAACTACCTGGATATTAGAGGATCTCACGTTCTTCCCAAGAAACATTTAAGCTGAGCTTTGCAATCATATCTGGGCATATGTCATGATGTTTTCCTCACTTATTTTCCCTCAGGCAAATGTTTTTCTATGGAAAAATCAAAAGTTACATTAATAATGTGCAGCCCAAGACTTTTATACTTCTACTCAGTGTGGTAGATTTTAGGGATTTAGGTTTTCTATATGCTACATTATGATATGTCATAATACAATGCCAAGTTAAATGAAACTCAACTGTTTAGCATGTAGCTACACAGGTTTGAATTCCAAGATGTCAAGAGATTGATTGTTTTTATTTGAGCTTGTTCCTTCTGGCAATTATCATTAAAAGATAAGACACTTAAACATTTGAATGAAGTTACCATTCAAAATTTAAAACCTATCTGGGAAAATGTCTGCCATCCCTTGCCAACCCAAATTTTATTCACCTTGTATCAGCTGCTATGCTTACAGTTCATTCTGTTCTTTGCTAAAACAACTTTTCTTACGTAGAACCAGTCCTTGGGACATGGCATTGTTTCAAAATGGTTAAGCAGGCTATATACTGTCTTTGACATATCCAAATATATCTAAATGTTTCAGAGGGGTTCAGCCTCTGGCTAAACAGTGCATGTGTGCAAATATTAAAAAATGCTTGACCCAATACACTGATACTTGTAAAACACTGCAAAAGTTTCCATACTGACCAGGGATGGCCACACATTGTCTTTATCCCCAGTGGGCAAATTGTAATGGCATTCCTTTTTTCTCTTTTCATTTTTTTTAAATAAAGATGTCACCCAGTCATAATCAGAGGGCTGGCAGAAAATTTTGGGAAATCTTGTTATTTTGGAAAACAAGATTCCTTCAAACAGGAAAAAATAAAATCTGAAAGGGGAAAATGTCTGCGTCACAAACTTCAATGAAAATTAGGTAATTCCTAAGATATTTCTGGAAAAAGAGAAAAACCCCTTTCAAAAGAGTAAGTCAAATTAATAATTCATTTAAACTTTTTAGATTGACAATAAAATTTCTAAACAAAAATAAACACTTTTAGTTTAAAAAACCCCAATCTCCCAGTAATAAAGTTTATGATGGATATCTTTAAATCTTAGTACCTGCATGTATTTCTTTAAAAAAGACATTTAAAACCACTTGTTCTCACAACTTTAGAGTATTATTTATCAATTAAAAAAAAGAAAGAATATCGTTGCAAACAACACTGATTCATATATCTTTTCTTACTTTATCCAGCAGCCCTGCTGTCAAATAAATTACCACTGACTGACCCTTCCTTTTTAATTTTTGATTTGAGAGATTTACTTGAATATAGATAAACTTAATTAATGATGCTTTCTGATCATAACTAAACACTTTAGTATTTTTTAAAATGTATGAACTGTTTATGTTTCTTTTTTTATTTTTTTGCCTATGGTATATTTTCAAAGTGGTTCTGAAAGCAGAATTAATTACATATATACAAAGTCTCTTCTGGGGTGCAGTACAATGATCACAGTACTGAAAACCTGATAGACTTGGGAAGTACTTTGAGTATATATATTACTTGAATTTCAGTTTTCTTTCTGAAGGTCTAAAGCTTTATGAATGTGAGGGTGACATTCTTGGAAAAGTCTTTAATTTCCCTTGGCACTAGGCTTCATTTCCTCAAAATATTCCATCCGGTGATGCCTTCCTTTTTCCATCAGGATTCTGATGTCTTCTGACAGTGATGATGGTGACAGAATAAACTTTGGGGGTCTCTCCTTGATTTATTTCTTCAATATCGTAGTTTCCTTTAACATTCATAGCTGTCCCTTGGGAGAAAATCCTTGCATTCAGCTCTGTGCATTCTTCCTTAAGCAGATTGCTTAAAATGAAATAAGAACAGGATGCTAGCTTCTCTCTGCTCTATAATAAATTGGAGTTCCTGTTTATCATTACTTATGTTGTTTCGATCTCTCTGTATTTCTTATTTCTTACTTCTTCTAACAGTTATAACATAAAAGCTGTATCTAAAATTCACCTTTTTTTAAAAGACATATGCATCTTTTTCAAAGTAAAAGGGCTGAGATATCAGAATAATTTTCTGTGTGCCTTCATAAATCAGTTCTCTACAGGTTGGGACACATCTGAGGCCACTACTAAAAAGGCTTGGGCAAGAACTGTGAGGGGAAATTGGAGGAAATATAGGGAATATTAGAGGATAGGAGATAACAAGGATGAAGAAAGGACATGCAAAGACTGACTTGGACAAATTGCAGCTCAGAGTGGTACTGCAAAACATCTAACCATCACTTCTTGTCTTTCTCTTTTCCCAGGCAGCCTACAGGTATAGGTCCTCCAGGCTTTCACAACTGGCCCTGTTGATGAAAAACAGCAACTATCATCAATCATGCTGATTCAAAGTCAAGTACAGAGAAGTAAGAGCCTTCCTGAAATCTTACGGCTACTGCATTAAAAGCTGCAATAAACATGTGTATGGACACAAGCAACTGATCTTTTAAAATAGCTGTGGTACCTCTTGTATATGTAGCTAAATAAAACAAAAATCCTCAATATGCAAACTGAATACACCCAAGTGGATGTGCTTATTTTTAAAGGAGAATTATGAGTATTCCCATTAGTATTCTTTAAGCCATTTTGATAATACTTTATCTACTTTGTGATTATAATCATTACAGTTAAAAATAATATCCTAGACATCACTGAGTATTTAGCAATTAAATCTTTGACCTTAATTCTATTCACACTGAAAGTAACAAATTTATCATGATAACACATTAACTCTAGTAGTAGAACCTAATTTCCCTGAATGCTGAGGGATTGTCAGTGACAGTATAAAGAGAAGTAGTACCTGTAGAAGTAGAGCATTAAAAGACTACTCAGCAGTATCAGTTATATCACATTTTGGTGCATTTATCTGAAGCTTAAATGCCCATAATGGGAGGATTTTGATAGTAAAACTTACTTAATTATTTTTCACTGTACGTGATAGATAAGAGGACTCATATGTAACTGCATCATGTCAATTGCCTGTTGATTTTGGGAAAGAGTAAATATAACAGCAATCTTGAACGTTTAACAACAAGAAGGTTGAACTCTACAGAATGCATTAAGTGGATGCTCTTGTGCAATCACAAAGCAGTATGGTTGTTTCTGAGGTTTTTGGTAGTGCTCTCTGATACAAAGCTGAAACTAGTCCTTCAGACCCACTAGAGAAAAGGCAGGATCTGAATGTGGAGCTAAGCTAGCTAAGATCTGAAAAACAGTAGCGCTGTTTAAGTCAATATTTTAGGTCATGACTCCTAGCAAACAGTTGTGTGCTGTTTTGTAGTCAGCTTGTTACTGTTTTATTTGAGTGAAACACACTGAACTGAAATAAATATCATAAAGTATGAAAAATACTTTTATAAAAGGAAAGAAGAAACACAGGGGAAAAGTGACATAGCACTATCTGTGTAGCTGCCAGAAATACAAGTGATTCACCTACTCATTATAAATGGTCAAAATAAAACTTGGAGTTTTTTCACATTCTTTTGCCTTTTAAATAAAATAGTAATTCATGGAAATGAGTGTTTCCACAATCATTGAGAGCTTTTGCTGAAAATATTCCCAAGCAGAAATGCTCTGCTTTACTGTGTGGAATATATCATTTTTCTGATTTGATTTTCCAGATAGCATAAGAAAGAGGAAACTTAAAATACAGGGAAAAATTTGCACCCCTACTTATAAAACAAGCAGGAAGAGAAGGTTTGAATGCAATTCAGTACAAAATTGTTTTTTGTCACAGTCTTGACACATAGTTCATTTCATCCCAAATTCCTTCTAAAAAAGGAAATGGTTTTCCTTTTTCCTCTTCTTTAAATTCTACTAAATTCTGTCATCCTACCTCCATCAGATGACAAACCTTTTCTTTTTGTTGTTGTTGTTGCCTTGGTGTTCAGCCATTTTGTCAAAGCAGCTAGAGGAGACAAAGTACCTGCTTACAGTCCTATAAATAAATCTTAGAACTTCCTTTAAGGATGAAATACGTGTATACCTGTAGCATGCAGAGTATCAGCACTAGGAATGAAAACATTTTTATAATCTCCCTGTCTGCATGGTCTTCACTCTGCTGACATACATGTTGCCCTGATGTCTTTGAGACATGAAAATAACAAGCCTGAAAAATACCTGAGTTTCTGTCTTTATCTGACGCATGCATTTCTCTAAGATGGACAAGTCACTTTCCTTGCACTCAGAACCATGAGGCCAACACATTCTAGAAATGAGAACAAAACTGAACTTGGGCACATAAAGTGGTTTTAAGTCTCACCGCATTAAAAGAAGAGCTTGTCATGGTAGGAAGAACATGTAATGCAGAGAGGTGATTGAGAGGTTTTGTTTTGTTTCTTATTTGTTTGTTTGTTTTGTGGCTGGGTTTTTGCTTGGTTTAGGTGGGGGGTTGTTTATTTGTTTGGGAGCTGAGTGTTTTTTCTTGTTTGTTTTTCATTTTTTAAATTTATTTTCTCCTTAAATAAACAATAATAACACAGAAAATAACACAAAAATGGTCTGCTGGTAAGAAATGGGATTCTTTCAGCTATTTGTCATTTATAAGACATGCATATAGAAAATGCACTAAAATCCTTATCTCAAGTTTCTATAACTCTCTTTCTTTTTAAGTTACCATTGCAGGAGCCATTTTTTTTTTGATCATATATGGATTTCTGCTGTCAAGACAGTTATGCTTTTATTTTTCTTTGAGGCTTTAGTGTCCTGTCCATGTACAGTGCACATTAATTTGCATAGAGGAATGAGTTCTCTGTGAAAGTCAAACATGGACAGGACACCTGACTGACAGCAAAGCACCAGGTTGTTTCTTTGGAGCTGCATCAGCATATCCTCTCACATATCTTGTACCTACCCAGCTTCCAAGTCAATATGTAATGCTCTAGAGCAGACTGTGCTCTTCAACTGAGAGAAATACTACCTTTGCACACCACAGGATATTTCTGCTGGGACACAGAGCAGTCATGACATCATCATAGAAAAAACACCCCAAACATTCTCTTAAATCTTGTTTTAAATTTAAAACCTTTAAAACAATTTCATAATTAAAATTTTAATGTTTTAGAATTAAAAAATGCTGATAAATACCTTTTCAAGAAAATTTCTGTTGGAGGGACTAGCAAAGAGACTTATTGATTTGCAATCTTTATAGTCCTTGAATGCTTTTATGGCTTGACTTCTTTCATGCTTTTTAAACTGTTCTCTTAAAGAAGAATATAATAAAGTAATCTATGTTGTCTGTTTCTTACAAAGAAATTATATAAAAAATGAAGAAATGTTAAGGGAACTTTACTATACATCTATGTACTGAAAGTTGGTACTTTCACATACGTATCACTATAGACACAAACAAGCTGAAATATTCCAAGACTTTTGACAAAAGTTAGGTAAACTTAACCATTGGAATTATTATGTCTCTAATCCCATATATCAGGGACAGATATCTACTAGGACAGATAAGGTTAAATGTTGTTTTGTGGTTTTTGTGCAACATAGTATTTTCTCTCCAATGTTTAGGTGTTATATAAATATTTTTAATAAAAAATTTTATAAATTTTTATTTTTATACTGTACGCCTTTATACATATGCAATACAGAAGTAAAACACTGAGCATGAAAAGTTTTAAAATGTTCATGTGGCTGAGATCACCACATCCGTGAAGGAGCTATGTTATCATACTTCATATTTATTTAATGCTAAAGCCTACACTAACTTCACTAAGAAAAGGTAAAAAAATGTAGAGAAGTGCCACATATCTGCATTAGATACGACCTACTTGATGGAGAAAAATAAAATTATATTCTCTAGATAGATAGATAGATAGATAGATAGATAGATAGATAGATAGATAGATATAAAAGAAGTAAAATATTATCAATATGTCCCCTGTTCAGAAAAGCTGTTTACTTCTTAAGTAGGAATTTAGCCACCAGTACCTGGTTAATCTCATCACTTCTTGCTCTGCACTCTTGTTAGAAAGCTTGGTTCTACATTTTGCTTTGACAGTCATTGAATGAATCACAGAATGCACAATACTTAGTAATAGTAGGAATGAACTTCCGTTGGTAAGAATACATCTTGCAAAAATACTTCACAGAGAATATTGACATTAAGAATCAGACACGGACACTACCTCAGAAAGACCCATATTCTTTTTTTTTGTCCAGGGTCCCAGGGTAAGCTACAGCTACACTAAACTCATTGTCAGACACTTTGCTGAGGTATGAGTCCAAAGGCATCAGTTCAGTAGCCTGTGCATGGCACTGTAGCATTTGACTGGTTGGCTTGAGTACAGCAAATGTAGCAGGGTGGAGAGGTGAAGGAAACAGGACTACAGGCTGGTTGCCATTGTGAAAGACTTTCAAGGAAAGGATGAGAAAGTTGAAGACTGGAGGGAATTAGAGACAAGCAAAGAAATCTACCAGAGGGCATAATGAAAAAAGGAGTTCAAATTGGAAATAAAGGGATGCTTGATTCAAAGTGTATTCAGAGAAGAAGATGAGTTTAGCATCAGTGCTCCCTAGAGACCAAGGATACAGGGAGGCAGTTGTGTTTGAGATGGATAGTGTTACACTTTAAGCAGTGAAGAGAAAAAGAAATACTAAGAACGTGTGGTGGTTTAGCACCACTGTGTTAACTAAGGGGCAAGCTCAACAATGACGAGAAGACTGAACAGAATTTTGAACAACAGGGAAACAGTTTATTTGTCTGGAGCTCAACCAAAGGAAAGACAACAGTTTAAGGGAACTCCAGACTTGCACCCGACAAAAAACAAGAAAAAGGAAAAAGGGAATAAGAGAACTGCTTTTCTAAGGCCAGGCAGGCTGGCCAAAGAGAAGCAGTGGAAGGGAAAGCCACTTCCTCTTCTCTCTCTCTGGTGGTAGTTAGCTCCCAGCCCTTGAAGTCTCTGAAAAACACAACACAGTGAAAAGTCCTCCCCACAACCCAGGAACGCTGTTTGGGGAAGCTTTTCTACCTGTAGTTGTGCTGGCTTGGCTCCGGTGCTGATGGGGGTGGGCGGAGTCAAGCCATGAGGCTTGGGAGTCGGAGCAGGGGAGCTGTGCTGCTGCTCTCCAGCTTGCAGGAAGCCAAAGAGAGCAAACTTCCGTTGTTTCAGGCTTTTAAGCTCTCCAAGTCCCACGCGAATCTCGTAGCCTTCTTCCCGGCTTTGCCTCTTCAGATTGGCCAGCGATCCAGGCTCCACCTCTCCTCTCGAGATCTTCGGCTCCAACAAAATGGTGGTTCCCACCAAAATTGTGAGCCTGCTGCTCCCTGGTGTCATGTTTTTACCAGCCACGGGCTGGCTGCTGCCTCCCCAGGGCACCCACTGACCATGGGAACCCTCAAAAGGGGTCCCTGAGGGCTGCAGGAGCCGCCCGGAGCAGCCACTTCCGGGGCCTCTGGAATTGCGGGACCCCCTTGCCGGGCTTCCTCGTGGCAGCGGGGGGAGGGGGGCTGGTGTGGCCACCAGGGTGCTTTCGCAGTGGTGCAGGGCCAGCGGAGCCACTGCCGACCGCCAGGCACTGGCCACGACGGCGGGGCGCCACCACCAAGAATCGCCCACGGGCAGCAGCTGGCCGGTGCCGGGCTCCGCTTCGCGCCATGAGGGGAACCCTGGGAAAGCCGTCGGACTCCCCATGCAGCGCTGCGAGGGGAACCCTGGGAAAGCCGGCGGATGCTGTGCAGTGCCATGAGGGGAACCTGCATCTTCGCCGCTGCCCGCACGGCCAAGCCGGGGCCACGCTGGAACTAAACCTGCCGCACGCCGACAATCGCCGCTGGTCCGCGTTTCGGTGAGTTCTTATCAAGAGAACTGCGGGGGGGACAGCCGGGCCGACCCCATTGCCTCTCCCCTGGCCAGCTACGGAGGGCAAGGCAGGGGAAAGAGCTGGGTGACCCCNCCATGCAGCGCTGCGAGGGGAACCCTGGGAAAGCCGGCGGATGCTGTGCAGTGCCATGAGGGGAACCTGCATCTTCGCCGCTGCCCGCACGGCCGAGCCGGGGCCACGCTGGAACTAAACCTGCCGCACGCCGACAATCGCCGCTGGTCCGCGTTTCGGTGAGTTCTTATCAAGAGAACTGCGGGGGGGACAGCCGGGCCGACCCCATTGCCTCTCCCCTGGCCAGCTACGGAGGGCAAGGCAGGGGAAAGAGCTGGGTGACCCCGCCGCCGTCCCCGAGTGAGAAAGAGAGCGGCACCTCCTTCTCCTCCAGCCAGCCCGAAGGGCAAAGTGACAGGGGAGAGTGAGGGAAGGTTATTAAGGGGAAATAACCCCCCCCAAAAAAACAGGGGTTAAAAGGAAACAACCCCTCTCC
>VXBA01005217.1:1185-22137 GCA_013399895.1 Serilophus lunatus | reverse complement strand
CCCACCAAGACCCCCCACCCCCCTCCCCTCCAGAGGACCCAGCACCCCCCTCCCTCTCCTAAACCCCCACAGAACGATGCCCAGCTGCTACCAGTTGTTGACTCAGGACAGCTGAAGTGGTGACAGGGCCAGAGACAAAAATACTATGACAAAGTTTCACAGTCAGAGAAATAAATTCAACATAAAAGGTGCAAAGGAGAGCAAATACATCATAGGAATGGGTTTTCTGTAGCACCTTATCTTTGGCTTCATAAAAATGAAACAGTTGAGGCAAACATCAGCCCATCTCCCAATAGTCATAACTCTGCCAGTAATGTTTAGCATCAGTTCTGCCTCCAGGAAGGACTCTGATCAATAAAACATATTTTTAAACTGCCTGCTTAACACAGTATGAACAATGCCATTTAGCACTTACATATCAGATTGCGTTTGTGCTGCTGCACCCACATTGACTAATCAATTAAAATAAAAAAGGGAAAGCCTTGCTTTGTCCCTGTCTAACTGGTATCATCTGCAGTAACAGCAGTTTTTTTAACAACAATTCCATTTAATAAAATGAAAATCTCTCCACTAATGTAGCTTGACTTGTATCCTTGCCTTTTATATGTTTTATATACGTGTGTATGTGCTTGTAGTGGTACTCTGTCTGCATAGCAGTCTGAACACTAATTTAACAGTAATGTCAGTTAGAAAGCTATAATCCTTGTCTCAGAACACTCAGGGACGTGTACAATTATGTCTCAGTGACTAAATGTCACACACAATGAAAACAGTCAGGCAAAGAAATCATTCATTAGATTATCCTGAATGAAGCAGAACATGGTTTAGAGCTTTTAGCAATGAAATGGCTTTTTTAAAACTTGAAGAACTCTTCCTACATGCAAGAAAAGACCTTCAATATTGTGAAATACAAGAGAGGGGAGAAAAGAGTGCTCTAAAAGGAGGGAGTAAATGCCACAGCTTTAGAGAAACAGCAAGGCTAACTGTGAAACTAAACTGTCACAATCTCCCATGATTCTGCAGGTGACAGCATCAGAGTACAACTGTCACTAACATAGTCTTAAGCATGGCCAAGGCCTGTGCTGTAAAAATCTTTGGAGTCCAGCTAGATGGTGTAGAAGTAATCATTTAAGTAGAATATTCAGATTCCCTTCATTCAAGGTGGGATACATTAGGGCTCTTTCGCTGGAGTAAATTTTTGTGGGAGTCTTACTGAATCTCCATCACCAGCCTTACCTGTTGCCTAGAATTGATCTTACAAGTATTTCAAAAGAAGACAATAGTAGTGCGATGCTAACTCAAGGAGATAAGGAAGAAGGATTGCCCATCAAGAAATTAGAAAATTCTTTTTTTTAAAATTATTTTTCATGCTTAACAAATTTTATTGAATGAAATATCTAAGTTTTACCTTATCTGAATTCCTTGGTGAATTTTGTGTAAAACACAAGAGAAGATAAAACTTCATTCTTCATGAATTTACCAAATTCTCTTTTCAATTGCTAATGGTAAATGTGAAATGCTTTACATAGTCACACAAATAAACAGGTTCCTTCTCTTGCTTTAGGAATATTTATTTTCTTGCTTTGCAGTACAGCGATTATGTGTGTTCAACCACTTTAAAGTGTTCCCTGAAATTAGAGTGTTCATAGTTTTAGGCCAATCTCACCAATGATTCTGTGGGAAAAATTAGTAGTCCTACATTTCTAATTCTTTTGTGTAGGCTGGCTTCTTTAAGGCAGACCAAGCACTAGAGGAAATCTCATCTTGAAGGAGCACTGTTAAAGCAAATAAGATGGTCATTTTAAGCACTAAAACAAGAAAAGAAATACTTATGAATACAAGTTCCAGGAAAAGAAAACTCAGACTGAGTTAGGACATTGAGTTCAATGGATGACTGGAAGGTGTATTTTTAATGGAGTGCAGTAAAAAGGAATAATTTTCAATATGAAAATGTCTTCCATCAATATATCAATAAATAGTTCCAATCCAAAACTATTATTACAGGCTTCTGTGGATCACCTATTTCTAACATTTAAACACAAAGTGGGAAACAAGCAAAACATGTCTTCGAAGTATAAGACTGAGGCATTAAGTGATACAGGGCGTTTTGCCACTCAATATTTCTGACACCATTATTAAGTGTATTGCCATTTTTCCAACAAGAACCATGGGCCAGCACACCACTGTGTAAATTGTCATTCAATTTTGTTGTAGAAAACATCTGACAAGTTAACTAGTTGTGGTGATGCAGAAAGTTCTTAATTTCTGTGTTGTTCCACTACACATCTTTCCCTGTGGACTGTTTATGAATTTACTAAAATATTTCAAACTTTCATGACAACGGTTCATGTAAAGGATAATGGAATTACAAAATAGTCTTGGCTGGAAAGAAGGACACGTGCATTTTATTAAAGGTCTAATTTTTTTACCCAGCATGACCCATTCATTATCAGTGAAATTTTTTTTTATTTAAATACTTCTAAGCATCATCATTATCCTTTAATTCTGTTTGGTGCAGTAAGTTCCCCAAACTACTGTTTTTAGTATAGTCTTAATGCTCTTGCATGAAAAGACCAATACAATTTGGAGACAAAAATCAGAGTATAACATCAAATTGACCTTTACAGTCCACCATGATTCCAAAGAGTTCTAAAAATATCTTATGGGTGTCAATGCTGTTTAAGATATTTACAAAATAATATTTTTAAAACCTTTTTTTTTTTTTTTTTTGATTAATCTCCTCATACTGGAAGATGTGAAGGCAGTAAAAGGCAATGGCGAAGGAGTTGGTAATTCTATTGGCTAGCTAATTAGTTATGAAAAGTTAGGTTACAGGAAGGACTGAAGACCCATTTAGTGTATAATTAAATATCCCTTTTAACAAATAAAGTAGATCTAATACCAACAAAGGGAAGCAGGAATTGCTTAGTACAAAATATGCTGAATGAAATGGAGATTCCTTTGATGTGAAGAAATGAAATAGATTTCTGAAATCGCATTATCTCAGTCTGAAAAGAAAAGACCTCCTCCTCACCACACTAAAATGTAAGAAATTTCAAGAGAGGATAACAACAAAGACTAGAATAAAACTGAAGAAAAGTCTATCTAAGGATATAACTGTGAAGGATTATAATATAAAGAGACAGTCTAGAGCTGCAGACTGTAATGCATCTGAGAAGAATTGAAGCTTCTGGTTTTCTCCTTCCTGGTGATTAAAGCTCATGAAAGTAATACAAATAAAAATGAAAGAATAAAAACTACAAGTATGGCAGCGATATTGTTGCAAAAGTCATGAAGCATGGTACAGACCTGCAGGGTTTTTATTTATTTGGATTGAAATTATATTTCTAGCCAATGTGAAATTGTATATGTATATAAGTCCATTCGTATACATGTATGTTCATATTTATAAAATTTAAATGCAAACTTTTGCAATAGCACATGTGGGAAATACACTTTTTGCCAGAGTAAAAAAATTGCTGGAAAATCTTTGAAAGGCTTTTGGGATGGCTGCCTTCTGATCCTGAAGTGGTTATGAAATGAACTGTAGATTCTGCTGTGAAGTACATTTTTGCCAGGCGTTGGAGAAGAATAAGAGTTATTCAGTCGATTTTACTTCATCTGGCTGTGGTTTTGTCTGAGATTGAAAAATGGCTTCATGACTCATCTTTCCCAGAGGCCAACAGGAAGTCCTCAGATTGAATCCTTGTTTCACAGAAAGTATTTTCTAGAAGCTTATTCCATAATGAACTGAACACTGCCGTTTTTTGGTTTTTAGTTGGTTGGTTGATTTTTTTACTTATGAAATAATCAGGGTCTAGTGACTTCCTAAGTATGTGGCAAAAGGCAAAATAATTAACTACTGTGAAAATTTATAGAGGGATGCAGGTATTTATTCTTCAAGAAATCTAACTACAGAATAGAATATTGAAGGAGAGCAATAATTTGCTGAACAAGTAATAAAATTAAGATGATTGGTCAATTATTTTTTTCAAAGACCAGATGTATAATTATGACAGCCCCTTATAGTCTTGAAGTTCTGTGTCTGCATGATATTTTTTTTTCAGACAAGGAAAATTAATATTTCCAGGACAGGGAAGTAATAACAAGATACTTTCGAGAGCTAAACATTTCTAAAAGCTCTCCCATAAATGATTTTTTAAAGTTTTTAGAATTTTAACTTGAATATTATTTAAATGTCTTAATAGTGATTCTTTTTCCAAATATTAATTCCTAAGAGCTTCCCAGAAAATGTGTATTTGATCTTATCACAAGTTCAAACTGTGTTCTGTGCATTGTGATCCATCTTCATTGCTCAAAGCTGAGGTAAGCCACTTTCTTTCACACCTAAACATGTAAACATAATACATTCGGAACCCAATAGAAATAAAGGATCATTCAGCCTAAATTAAAGTTCTTTTGAAGTCTTTGAGGAATATGACTGTGTCATCTGGCTGGAAAGACGTTGCAATTTTTTTTTCACTCTTTGTATGAGGAATTGCTTGCTGAACATACATACGTAATAGTCAAATTTTCTGTAAATGTTCACTTCAGTACATGAAGTATAATGAACTTCCTTTCATTCATATCATGAGGTAGTAATCTAATAATTTCATGTAATTTATGCAACACATTTAGACAAGCAGGACACATTTCTCTCACAGAATTTAACCAAAGTGCCTAAAAGAGACCAGTTCCCACTCATGATCCTAATAGATTGTCCTCTTTCAGTTATCACAGAATCAGATTGGCTTTGTTAGGGCACAGCATTTCCAATAGATAGGAGTTCACTTTTTTATTCCCCATCTTTCCAGAATCTACACGGTAGTATTTTGCAGAGCTCTAAATTAAATAAATCACAACACTGTCATTGGAATAAGGGTGGAAGGAAATCTTCCTTAATGTATTGAATAAACATATCCTTTAGGCACAAGTTTCCATGTGATTTTGTAAAGGTGGTTATTTTTGATTACTTCTAAATTTTTCTCTCAAATATTCCTGAGCCTAAGACATAATTCTGGTGTTCTTAGTTTCTGGAAAAAATATGTATTTCAAATGTGCTTTTTTATACTTTTACAATTGTAGGATTTGGAGTCTAACTATACATATTGCACTAATGGAAACAGAACTTATTCATGAGATATGAATGAAGATGGTGAAATAAGCAGAAATACAAGAGATGTTACAGGTGTCAAGGTATTTTCACACCATCTCTGGAGATTAAGACACTTATTTAAAAATAAAAAAAACCTCCTAACCAACCAAAAAGCCAACAAACAACTGTTTTTCTTTTGGACATTCTAGAATATCGTTCACATGAACAAATTACATTTTTTATCTCTTGCTGTCTATATCACAGAAGTCATTAAGGATACCAGGTGGAAATAAGTTTCCTAGACATTTACATCTTTTCATTAGGAGATGGTAATTTCTTTTATTTATTTTTTAGTTTTGTTTGTGCAAGAGCTGTGATCTTGCATTCATTCAATTATACATGACTGATGATATTTCAATACTTCATGGATTATAACAACACTTCATGGGTTTTATCCAGATTTTAGGACTTCCAATGAAATTCACAATGTTTTCTAATTTTTAATATGTAAATTCCCTCATGTGGTCATAAAGCATTAAAGAAAAATAAATTATTAACCTAAATTCTTAAATTAAAACATTTTGAAAGCAAAGAACTTCAATGTAAGATTAAGACAGGAGCATCAGCTTTGTATACCGAGTTTGTCTGTTATCTTCTCTGAATTTAACAAGTTTCTCATGTTAACTAGTAGCATTTTACAGATTGGCAAATTTCTTGACAAAGTGTTAAGTATTAATCTCTTGACAAAGTAAATAACTATAGGAGAAAGGTATGTCATATGAAAAGTAAAAGAACAGAAGCTAGTAATGAGATTTGCAGGTCCTGGCCATCATAGATTCACGGAGAGACAAGACTCTTTAAGAGCTGTGACAGTAGCAGGACTGTAATAACTACAGAATAAAATACAGTGGTGGTTATTTGGTGTTAATAGGATTCTACTTTTGTGAAACATGCTGGGAGATTTAGAATAGGCTACAAAGAGAGACAGAATGACACAAATTGGATTTAGCTACTAGTTTCATATGAATTTATGGGAACAATAAAGCAGGTGGAGTCACACTTGACAGTTTTAGGGGATTGAAACAAGGGAGTTCCAAGGCAAAAGCTATATAAAACATACCATTAGAAGGACAAAGTTCACAAAACAACAATAGAAAAATGTGTACTTCCAAAAGGAAATTGCAGCATTTAATATGGCATTTTTCCTAGAGGCATTTACAGATTTTTTTCTTTAAACCACAGGTCATTATTATTAACATTTTTTGTAAGCAAATTGACCACTAAACCCTGTCACTTTCTTGAACACTGTTCTTCCAATTGCTTTATTTATCATTAACTGCTATTCGATATTTTATGATACTGATAAAATGTTGCATCCTGTGATCAGCGTGTGTTCACCCTGTTACTGGAATAATCATGGTAAAATAATTGGGAAATTTTTCACACAGAGTAAATAAAGAGGAAAAGACACAAACAAAGAAACATGTAACTATTTTTCATCATATATTTCTTTATAAAATAGACTAATGAATTTCATTACTTTTTGTCACAGTGCACTCAACAGAGTGCCTAACAGACCATGTGGAAGAGTGGTAACTCTGAGGTAACTAGCAATTCAGACAAGAAATGAAAACATGAAAAGAAGTTTAAGATTTTACCAAGGACTATATTTTTCTAAACTTTAACAATTACTAGATTTCTGGAAGATATTGATATTAAATTCAGCATTTTCTGGAATAAATATTGAATAATAATGTAGAAGAGGTTAGAAATTATGAAAGTTTATGTACAAAGGAGTTTTTGCTGTAGATGTATGGCTTCCATCCTTTATTTTGTTCATTCTTTGAAACTTTCAGCTACTACTGAATGGATTTAGGAGCAATATAAAAGTATCCACACAAAATACACAACTCATGTTTTTCCTAACATTTATGCATAAAAGTCTTTCTGACTAGGTTGTGGCAAATCTAATGCAAGAGAACTTATTTAAAAGAAGTAGAGAAGGGCAGAGGAGGAAACAGGTGTAGAAAAAAATTTGGTTGAAATGTCAAAAAACGTGAACTTAAATGACAACGTATCAATTAGTATTTGGGATAACATCTGTGGAGAAGACAAAGCTGCAGCCAGCCTGTTCTCACACATGCAGGCCCTGACCTTGAAGAAGACATGTAAACACCGAGAAGAAGCCAGTGAAAACAGGGGTTATTTGCATTCGTGGGAAAAAGCAAAAGGCAGCAGAGAACTTGTCAGGTGCCTGCCTTGTGGGGTGGTTGAAGGTGTTCACAAGAAGGTAGCGAAGGAGAAGGAGACATCTTTGAGAGACATCTTGAAGGGACAGCCTGGTAGAGACGTCTGAGAAGAGGTGATCTTAGAATAGGCATCTTAGAGGAGAGATATAGTAGATGAGGGATATGAGAAGAAGACATCAAGAGAGTCTCTAAGGAGGCATCTAGGGGGAGAAACATCTTTACATCCCTGAGGTGTAACCTGGAAGCTGTACAGTGTTCTTAATAAAATGCTGGCATGTGTAACCTATGCAACGACTAAGCATGTTACTACAAACATCAGAACAGGGGTCTGACACTCCATATATATATCTGAACAAAGAAAAAAATAAATTTAATGGGGCATACTAACACTCTAGTTCTAACATTTAACACAGTATAGCTCATAGATTTAGTTCTTTAACTGGAGCTAGGAGAAATGAGTATATATGTGTTTGTGAATGTGAAAAGAGATACAAAAAAAGATCTCTTTTGTTTTTGAGTAGGTAGCTGTAGCCATTTTACAATTATGAAATCCATTCAGACAAGACAGATCAAAGCTTTTCTATAACTATTTTTCTCCTGTCTTACATTCATATTGTTTAGGGGAATGATTTGATACATTTTCAAGCCCTGACAGTAATAACAAATGTCAAATCAAAAGTTCATTATATATCTAAAATGATGTTCTTTGTGTATTTTAAGGTGGATAAAGACTGCTTCTTCCAAATTGTCTCATTATAACTGCCACAAAACCTTTCCTAACTATGATGTATTCAAACAATGAGAAGCATGAAAAGTTGTAGCTTTGGATACTTTTTGACTTAAAATTATTTGTTAAATTATTCTTTCCTGCCTGTCCTCGTTTGTTTCCTGCTTTTAGCTTACAAATCAGATTTAATCCGGGTTTTAGCTATTTCCTTCTTAATGACAAGTTACTCAGCAGGAAGACTTTTCCGGGCTCTTACGGCTTTACCACAGGTATACATCTGGGTATGCTGAAGAAATACATGATTGAACCAAGATATTTGCATGGGTAGGTGGGAACCCATGAGGCAAATTTAATGGCTCCATTAGCTAAAGCCATTTTAAAAGTACATATCTTGAAGAGGAATACACTGTCTTCAGGGATTCAAAGGCAGTCAAGTGTTGTCATGTGGAAGGCAAAGATTAGAGGTGCTAAGCAGCACAGGCTATGTTTGTAGATTAGATGACAACTAGACCTTAAAACCTGCAGCTGTTGGTAATACCTGAGACGAAGGAAACTCTGTAGGGTATAAAAGTACCATGCATGCTGTGTTTGAAAGGCTTGCTATTTATTACTTTTAATTTAATAAGCACAGGATTATCTTTGCTTTTATTGTCTCGATAGTCAGGTGTACTACATTTGCCCCATGTGGGCAGATGTTAAAAAAAAAATAGCATAGTCATTGCAATGTTGATCATTGTAACATTTCTGATGTAGCAGATCAACTCCTGGAATAGGACAAAGAAAGTTTCCAAGGTCCTAGTGCATTGAATAGGTAATCATGTATTAGACAGGGAAACATAAAAGATGGAAAATTAGCACCAAAGAAAAGCATATTTGAAGCTCTACTTCAATCAAATTTTGTCTCATAACAGTTGAAAAGCTGAACATAGAAGACATTTTGATGAAGGATAGACAAGAAATTACAAAACATCTCTTTTCCCATCCTGGGAAAATTAAGTGGTGAATTAATTTTTTTGATTGATGTTATGTATCCTTTGTATCTGGAAATCAGAATTAAATTCAATATATTGGTGAAAAATACATCCTATAATTATGAAGCAACTGCTTGTGAATGCAGTGATTCTTTGGGACAGAAAATGTTTGAAAAACTAAACACAAGAATTTAACAAGTCTTTGATTAGAGCTATGATTTTCACTGACAGAAAAGACTGAATCTGCTTTTTAGCATATACTTAACACCTCCATGTGCAAATCGACTTCTGTGGTTGAAGTCTGATCTTTTTTTTCCTCTACACTACATTGGCACAATGTGGATATGCCATTATAGACTTGTATGAATAAACACATGGATCTACATGTGTGTGCAAACTCACATCACGTGTTCCATGCACTTTCATTTCTGGTGAGTCGTGTTGCTTGACAGGTGCGTGGGCCCATATCTTCAGGGTGAAGAAACCTTTCTCCTTTGCAAGTGAGAGTTTGTGAAGTAGGCTTCAAATTATTGGCTCCTTAGGAGGAACAGCTGTAGAAGCCAGAACAACCCAAGACTCAACATGGGACATCAGTGTCAAGTGGGCTTAAGTGCAAATAAATGAAAGAGCACTATGTGTTCAATGTCCTTATTAGGGGAACTTCTTACGTTTATCAATCAAAGCTGACTGAAATAATTGTAATATACAGGTGATTTTCCCAAAGAAAGAGAGCAATGGAGGTATTTTTAAATCCAACCCCAATCAGCCAGTAGTCTAAGAAGAAAAACAGAGATGTGGGGAATTTCTGGGAACAAAAGAATCCTTTTCCCACAGCTCCATTCATAATTCAATAAGAGTGCTAATAAAATGAAGAAGGCTTAGAGAAAAGCTATGATTAAAAGACTGCACAATGAGCCTCTATTCTAAAAGGAAGGAACTCTGGCTGTTTATCTTACCAAGGAGAAGGTTAAAGGGCATGTTTCTTATGAAGGAGAATAAATTTGATTATAGAGGGCTCTTCAATCTACTGTACAGAGACAAAATGAGATCCAGAATGAAGTTTGACAAATGAAGACAAGAATGGTAATGCAATTTTTAGTGGTCATAGTTAACCACATGAACAACTTTGGAAGAATTTTGGTTGGCTCCATGTCAGCAGCAATTGAAACAGGGTATTTGTCCCAAGTGTGTACTTTATCTAAGTGGGAAGTATTTTTGGGAAATGTGTGACCTTATATGCGAAACTTCAAACTGGAATCAGTGTGATTTCTTCCAGATTTTTAGTCCATGGCTGCATATTTTGTAATACCTTGCTTGTTTTGTGATTGATTTTAGTGAGTCAAGATTTTCATTGTAGATTTTTTGTTAATCTTTCTATATTGTGGATCTCATAGAGTCAGGATTCTGAAATCTGTACATAAATTAGTTCTTGATAGATCGGCCACAGACAAAAGAAATCAAATACAGGTTGCTGAATTTGGACCAAAGGTGGTTTTTACCATTACAGAGTCAACAGATCATGAAGCAGACCAGCAGAACTGTTTTATTAGGTGCTATTTTAAAGTGCAAATTCATATGAAATCATAGATGATAAAATTAACATGAACTTTCAGTAACAAAATACAAAAACCCCATGAACCAAGATTGTCTGGAATAAATTAATTACTGGTGAATTTTGTTCAAATCTTTAGTGAATTAACAAACTAATTTTTGAAGCTTGTTGGAAAATAATCTTTTCTGTTCAGTGACCGTTTGATAAGAATAAATAAATCTAGGGAGCTCCTTCTAGCCATCATGACTCACATGGTAAGCCATGTCCAGACTATTGTTCTTAACACTATTATCAGTAGTTTTACCAAAATGTAATGCTACAAAATGTACCTTTAGCAAATTTGCATCTGAGAATAAGTAGAGTAAAATCCCGTAGTTCTTCCTTCGTTTCCAATAAAAGTACACACCCTTATGAGTTCTATGTTTATCTAAGGAATATATTATTATAAGAATTTGTCAGTGTCTTTTTTTTTTTAATCTGTCTTTGAATATGCAACTTAGGAGTATAACATATTTGCAAGTCAATTTTTAAATTAAATTACACTAAGATTTCAGGTGTGTCTTGAATTTTGAATCATTTGTTTTCCCATCTTATTCATACTGAGATATTAATATGATCATATAAACTTTCCACTGCAATATAGAAACTGTGCCTTCTAAACTTCATTTAAAGAATGAGCACATAACATGTGCATGACTCTGTATTTGTTTTCATTTGCACTACTTGTATGTGTGTATGCACACAAACACACAGCAAGATGCAGGTAATTTGGAATCTGAGCTCTGCTCTGCAATACATGCCATGTGGTAAATGCACTGTATCTTAGTAATTGTAGGAACATGATATAGTCAAAAGTCTACAATGTCAGATCTGTTACAGGCTTGATGTCAGAGTCAGTTCTGCTTTCTCCATGCTCCTTCCCATTCTGCCAGGATCAGTTAATAGCCCCTGAAGAAATTTTTCCCTGCTGAGAGCAGATAGTCATATTTTAAGAAGTCACTAATAAGAAATATCTAAAATGTCTTGAAGGAAGGAGGAGAAATTGCCAGTAGGTTCTGTTAATTTTCCATATGCTGCTGAGTCTTACTCATTCTGTCATCCAGTCCTTCTCACTGAGCCATTGCTACTGGACAATAGCCAGACATACTGTAATCACTCTTTGCAATAGTAGCTCCTAGTAGTCTTATGTCATTTTCTCTGATCTTTAAAATGTATTCATGTGGAGAGCTTAAGATGAGATCTTTTCACACTCACTTCTAATGATGTATAGTGTGATGTATTTAATGTAATGCCTAAAATCAGGAGTCTTCAGAACTGCTACAAAATTAATTAATTTCTTGTGGAAATAAATAGTGTATTGGGTTTTTCTTTTCTTAGATGCTCTGGATGTTAGAATTAAAGGTGGATGCTGTTTGATGAAGTTTATTCTTGTCATAAATTGTCAACAAGATGATTGTAGGTGGACATCCTCCAACATGGAAGATGTAGTTGCCAAAATATCTCTCTTCAGCTGGAGAATTTTCAGCTCACAAATCAACACAGCAGGTTCTCAACTGCTCATTTTTAATATTGAGACAGCAAGAATAACCATAATAAAAAAAATTGGTAGTGTCAACGTAGTCCTGATACCCTGAATAGTTACAATTTTCCTTTCATGGGTCCGCTAGTGGGATGCTTTTTTTTCTCTTAATTGTGACTGATCATAATTATAGCAGCTGGCAGGTTTTTATGTCTTTGTTCAGTTGCGCTTTGTTTCATAGCCTCAGAGGGAGATACAATTTCAAGTTACTGCCAGGTCATACCTGAGCCCGTTACTGAAGATGTGACTGGATCTTTGATGTGTTTAGCTGCTAAAGTCGTTTGGAGATCCTTTTTCCATAATATTGTCAATAGTTTAACTCCCCATCTAGCCTATATTATTTTCTGTACAAATTCTTATAATACTCAATTTTGTTATGTAGTTCGATGTGCACATAAACCGGTCCATTTCAGCAAGAAGTTCAAGTGAATCACAAAGCTCTGCACAAAAGTGAACACAGATGAAGTCCAGTAATTTTTAATTTTATTAACATTTCCTGAAATAGTTTTCACTGCTTGACCAGCTCCACTCGACAGGAGCCAATATCATGTTGTCAGTAGCATGCCCAACTGCAGTAATCAGATTCTTCCTTGCACTGCAATTCCCTTTTTTTGCTTTTCTTAGCTGGGTTCTTCACAACACAGCTGATTGCCATGGTTACAGACTGTTTGCTGTATGTTAGGCCTGAAGAGAATGTTAGAGAGAATATTTCACTCCAGATAGATAAATATTGGCCTTTTTTATTGGAATATTTCATACATTTCTTTAAACCATAGTTTAAAGTATTTTGCGCAACAGCCCCTGCACTGAGCATTTAACAATTAATGGCTTTTAAGCAAACAGAAGACTTTGACAACATTGCAATGTCCAATTTCCAAATGCGAGGGAGAGGAGGGGCAGGCACTGATCTCTTCTCTGTGGTGACCAGTGGCAGGACAGAATGGCCTGAAGTTGTGTCAGGGGAGGTTTAGGTTGGATATTAGAAAGAGGTTCTTCACCCAGAGGGTGTTTGGGCACTGGAACAGGCTCTCCGGGGAAGTGGTCACATTACCAAACCTGATAGAGTTCAAGAAACATTTGGATGATACTCTCAGGTACATGGTGTGACTTTTGAGGATGATCCTGTGCAGGGCTGGGAGTTGGACTCAGTGATCCTTATAGGTCCCTTCCAACTTGGCTGATTCTTTTCTTCCATGTAACATGAAATAACTATGTTTCTCTTTGTTCCCTATGATTATCTGTGGAGAATTGTGTACAGCCAGGCAGATAAAGAAGGATATGATATTTTGATGATTTTCTTTGATGATTGTCTTGAAGGTGGAAATATAGTCTCTTGGAATGGTGTAGCTGATATCAACGTATGTAGCATGGGTACTGTGTGTCAGGATCTGGCAACAAGAATTAAAAAGAGCATCCAGACTTCCCACTCTTTGTAAATCAAGACCACAGTGGTACAGGTTTTAGCCTTGTCAAAAATATTTATTGCTTAAAAAAACCTGCTTGTTGTTTTTATCTCCTTGCATTCTTACAAGTAAAATTTTCAACAAGGGAATTTAGTTCATTACCAGGGATGGGTAAAAGAGGTTAAAATGAGGGGTATAAGGGTGATTAAAATAAAATACTTCAGTCCTGTGAAGTTCCCAAGTCACTCATTACTGAGAGAGCACAGCAAACTGTTGTTTTGTCCAGCCTAGCAATCACAGGAACGAAAAATTACATCTCAAAAAATATTTCATCTTCAAGCACACTGTACTGGTTCATTAACAAACTATCATGATTGATGTACATTTCAAAATATTTCCAAATTATATTTTATTTGTTCTATATACTGAAGGACATAGAACTGCTTCTGCTTGCAAGGTTTAAAACTGATTCTTTAGACTGGACAACTGAGGCCAAATTTTGGAATATATAACTCAAATTCTGGAATAAGGAGGAATTATAAGAAATACTTGAATTCTTTTGATCAGGTATTGTACCCATGCTTTTGACACTACTATGTTGGTGGGATTCCATCCTCTTGTCATACAACAGGTATCAGTCATTCTGTCATATTTAGGGGAAATCAGTTAATTTGGAGAGTTTCAGTTCAACCTTTAATCTTGGTTTTAGGTGGATGTAAGTTTATTTCTTTGGAAGACTAGTGCTATTTAAAGTGAAAAAAAAAAGTAATGCAAACAGAAGTCAGAACTTTAGTTCAGGTAAATCATTCTGGTAGTCTGAAACATATATAGTACCTTTCTGCTGTTGAGCAGTGATGGGCATCTCTAGACCTGTCTTTCCAAAAACAGATATCCTTAGACTCTCCCAGCTTTACTAAATGTCATATATCTGCATATTATGTCCATATCTTCATAATAAGATTTGGGTAAACATCCACTGCTTTAATTTTTAAATTGCATCTCAGATTTTACTGTTTACAGGTGTTTTTCATTTTGTGTGATTTGATCAAACAAATGAATTAATATTCTGAAATCAGCTAGCTTGCAAATAACTTATTGATTTCATAGACCATGGTTAAAGAGTAAGTGAAAATCAAGGATTTATACTTACATAGGTTTTTCTCAGGTCAGTAGGAATTCTTATCTTTCTTGTCTGAGAGTAAACACAGAGCATACAACATGTTTTTCTTTCTACGAGTGTATCTTCAGGGGTCAACAAAAACAAAAGGATGAAAAATGCAAGAACACTTCCAGAATATCAACTGCTATAAATCAGGCCTATGTAACTAGTCTACTATACTCGGAATAATACTGCAGGCCACACTTTTTTATGGTGTTTTAGAGTCAAATTAGATGATTTCATTTTACTAGAGTTTAATAGATTTTAGTAGATTAGTATGAATTGCATATTTCTTCAAAATATTTTGCGGTTACAAATAAAATCACAGCTTTAATATTCCCAGGAATTTCACAGGAAGGATATTGCCATCTTTAAAGAAAAGCTATAGATTTCTCTTAATTGCAAACTTCAGAAGACTTTGAATTTACACTCTCAGTATATCCCCTTCAATAGTAATTTATGGTGTCACCATACAGCAATGCTTTAATCAGCAGCTGCAAAGGTCTTTAAAAAGCATTTCTAAAACAGCAACTGGCCACTGTAGCAAAAGTTCTTTTAAACTACTCTCAAAAGAGTACTGAAAAAAACCCAAAAACAAACCAAAAACAAACAAACAAACAAAAAAAAAAAACAAAAAAAACCCCCAACAACAAAAAAAGCCAAACCCAAAACACAGAAGTTGGAGCCAACAGCTAAATAATGGGTTTTAGATAGTGTTGGGAGAAAGCCAGTAAAACAACTGTTTCTGCAAAGAATTCATAATCTATTTTATCTTGTGCTAAATGTCATAAACTACCTTTCTAACCATGCTCAAATATGGTCTAGTCCATAAACAGTGATATTATGGTGCCTTGCAATTTAAATTTAGAGAAATGCTGAATGGCATTGTCTACAATTTCTTCTTTCTAAAAGATGTGCAAAGGTCTGATTACACACAAATTTTGATAGAAAAGATGCACAATATACAGACTTTTTCTATCCTGTCACAAGGAATGCCAGATATCTCAAATGGTGATAATAATGTATTTTAAGACTTTCAATCTTGTGGCAAACTGGCATGTGGTATGTTCTGTATGTCACAGTGTTTAGAAACGGTGGGAAGCAGAGCGCTATAGCTGCTGTGATAGATGTAATCTTCTCCTGTAAGTAAACTATAACTATGCCATCTTTCAGGGGCGGAGAAATGTCTATGACATCAGTGGATAGGTTGAACATAAACTCTGGAGTTCCCAGTCCAAAGCAGGGCTAAGTTCGATTTAGATTAAATGCCTCAGGGATGTGCCCAATTAAGTTATGAATCTTCTAGGTTAAAGAGATCAACCTGATTCAGCATTTCACCATCTGCATTATGCTAGTGTTGTATTATGTCTTTTTGGAATTTCCCTTGCTGCAATTTTTGTTCATTATCTCTCTTTGTTCCCTTTGTCATCTTTGTCCAAAAACACTTGCTCCATCTCTACAGCCAACTTGTTGGGAACAAAAAGCAGCAATTAATTTCTTTTTATTTCTCTTCTCTTCTACAAACTTATCTGTGGCTTCTTTTTATGCATTATATAGGTATAAATGTACACTCAGAGAATACCTAAGTAAAAATTCGTTCTCTATGTGAACAGGAGGGATATACAGTGTGAGTCTAGTTGTTTCTATCTATCCCTTCTGTCCTGATGGTAATGATCATATTATTGCAGCATATCACATAAGAAAGCCCTCTTTTTAGTCACTTTAGTGAAAATAGGTTTTGTGCTCACAAAGAGTTCAAACTGCCTGTAAAACAGAGACGACAGGTTTAGCCTAGCTACAGTGATCCTAGATGTGGCAGAATGGACTCATAAAACAAAGTTATGGATCAAATTAAACTTGGAATTGCTTTTAGCCTAAGATCAGTCAAAACGAGAATACAAAAGGGCTGACACCGTATTTCCAGGTTTCTCCTGAAAAAAGGTGATCACAAGAAACTCTATTAAGTTTATAAAAAACATAGGTGGTAAACAAACTTTCTAGCTGTCTGTAGAGATGGAGGACATGAACACATGCATACATACTGGTCAGCAGATATATTTCTCTAATAATCTGTCTTCTGCAGGAGATCCAGGAAAATAGATGCTTTTACCTACACTTAAGTGTCTAAAGCCAAGGAATCTATATCCAGGGTCATTTCCAAAGAGAATGATTCCTTTGGGCAGAAATTTTGTGTCATGCAGGCAAGAAAAACCATTTGCTACGTGAAGGGTTTAGAGGCTAAAAATACCTGGGGCAATGTAATTCTTGCAACAACTACTGGATTTTTTTAAACATGTCAGTCCAAGCACAAAAAAAATGGACATAATATTTTGCAAATGATTAATGAAAAAGACTGCATACAGTATTGAGACAATAGACAGAACCTTCATTTCAAAGAAAACATTTAAGAACTTTTTTAAGAAGGAGAAGAGTGTGATAAAACTATGCATAATACAAAATTGCAAAAATGTCATACATTTTCTCCTGTATTTATTCTGATGCCAACTCAGGCTGAATAAAAGTAGCATTGCTAGCACTAACATATGGCATGTTCTGAGACTGTTTATATGATTGCTGCACCAGTTATTAATAGTCTTTTAGATAAAGAACTAAAGGCACGAATTTTTTACCCACTTATATATTCCTCTTTTTCTTAATAGTCAAATGAATAGTTCTTTCAAAAGGATTGTTTTCTAGCAATGAGCAATAAGGCCATGCCTACACCAAGATGTCATATTGATCCAGTTTGTTCTCTCTAATTGCATTGATTTAATGTTATTGAACTGAAAGTTCTTACTACCACTGTAATGCAGTCTTAAGGTGGATTTTTTTGGTAACTGGTACATTCACATGCCTCTGGTTTGGTTTTGTTTAATTTTTTTTTTTTTCACATTCAGCTATTGTTATGTCCTTTCTTGTAATGTGTCATGCATAGCCTATCATGAACAATTAACTATCAGATCAGGGATGCTGCAACTGGCAGTAAAAATTTGTAAACTCCAGTAGTCCTTTCCAGTTACCCATTAGCTTGGCAGCAATTTATGTACCATATGAAATACTCAAAGTATAAAGGAGATTGTACCCTACATGGAGTGTTATAAGACCACGGCAAGAATGTTGAGAACATACCCTCACACATTAAAGCATAGGTACTCTGTCAGTCTGATCCTCTTCCCAAACCATGGACATTTGACAACACAGCTTTGTCAAAAGACTGTCATTTCTCTAAGAAAGTCTTGCAAAAAGAAAATATCTTACAACAGACCCCTCTTTTAGAGGGTCAGCAGAAATGCCCCCTTGCACTTCCAGAGGGCAGACTTTGCCCTATTTAGGAATTTGGTTGGCAGAGTCCCTTGCCAGGCAGTTCTATAAACATGGCTGGGGAGAATCTCCATCGTTTACCAAATGTGGAGGAAAATGCAGCGACAACAGATGAGGAAAAGGCTGAAGTACTTAATGACCTTTTTGCCTGTCTTTAATAGTTGGGCCAATTGTCTTCAGGATACTCTGCCCCCTGAGCTAAAAGACAGGGATGGGAAACTGAATGAAGCCCAAATAATCCAAGGAGAAATGGTCAGTAACCTCCTGCATCATTCTATGGAGTAAGATGGGGTCTACCCAAGGGTACTGAGGGCACTGCCATAGGTGCTCACTGAGTCGCTTTCCATTATTTTACCAGCAATTCTGGCTAACTGAAAGGGTTGCAGTTGACTGGAGACTGGAAAATGTGATGCCTATCTGCAAGAAGGGTTGGAAAGAAGATCTAGGGAATCATAATGAGACATGTTGACTTTTAGGGTGAAAAATATATGACTTATTTGACAGGTTTACTTTGGAATAGGAAGAAGTAGAGTACAGAACTCTTGGTACTACAGACTAGATTTTCATCAACTATGGAAGAATTCTAGGCAAATCAGTTTGAACACTGATCCTTATATTCCAATGAGTATAATATGACCAGATTACTCTCACTCTTTTGCCTGCTTACTGTAATGAGAAAGGAAATACTTTCACCTTACAGAGAAGGACACAAATAGAGTTGTAAGACCATCAATCATTTTTGAAAGTCTGGTTTACTCCATGTCTCCTGCATTTTGGAGGCTTTTACTGGGCTGATGGCCAAGAGAAAGGAGGCACTTAACTTTACCCTAAGGACCTTAAAGTGTCAATGATGTGTACTTTGGAAGAGTGATAGGGAAATGGTGATGCCATATGACAAGACACATTATCATGTGCTCCATGCATTGTCTGCTTCATTACACCCAACATCTGTGAAACATAAAAAGGGATCCTGGAGGACATATCTGCTAAGTGGACATGGAGGACTTGGAAGATTAGAGCTGTCTAGAACGATGCACTTCAAAATGTCCTGCACAATCACTGCAGTGAAGTGCACTGTGTTTCTCTGGAAGTTAGAGGGGAGAGTAGATATGGTAATTGAATAGGCTGCAACCAAGAAAACATGAAGTGAGTGGAATGGATACTTCATGGTAACAGAACTTGATGACTTGTATTTCTGTGTGCAAAAATGAATATTCTGAGATAATACAAATTATGGGAAATTTTGTTCATCCATAAAAACAATAGAAGAGATTAAATTTGAGAGTAGGATAACTACAATGAGATAATTTTTTAAACAATCAAGATGCTGTTGTGATTTAATCCCCTCTGGTCAGCTAAGCCTCACATAGCTGGTCACTCACTCTCCTGTGATGGGGAAGAGGATCTGAAGAGTAAAAGTGAGAAAACTTGTGCGTTGAGATAAAGGCAGTTTAATAGGGTAGGCAAAAGTTGTGCATACAAGCAAAGCAAAACAAGGAATTCATTCACCGCTTCCCATGGGCAGGCAGGTATTTAGCCATCACATGCTTGGAAAGACAAACACCATCGCTCCAAATGTCTTCTCTTTTCCTTCTTCTTTTCTCAGCTTTATATTCTGAATATGATGCCATATGGTGTGGAACACTTCTTTGGTCAGTTGGAGCCATCTGTCCCAGCTGTGTCACCTTCCAGACTCTTATGCATCTCCAGCCTCTCACGGGTGGGATGGAGTGAGAGGCAGAAAAGGCCTTGACTTTGTGTCAGCACTGCTCAGCAATAACAAGACCATATCTGTGTCATCAACACTGTCTCCACACAAATCCAAAACACAGCACCATATCATCTACTGTGAAGAAAATTAACTCCATTCCAGCCAAAACCAGCACAGATGCTTACGAGAAATTTGCTTCTATGTAATCAAATATTTTGAGAAACTTTCAGACATGGTTTGACTGATAATTGTCACTTAGTATTTTGTAGGACTTCAGTATGTTTGCATGCAGTAAGTGAGACATGATTGAAATGAAATATAGCACTTTCTGCCTGTTTCAGCTAAGATTTTTTACTGTGGTGGAAAATACTAATTATATAAATTAAAAACCATGCTACTTATAGCCCAAAGCATATTAAAACTAACTACAGGCCTTCACTGTAGCTTAAAGACTTCTGTAGATGCATTCTCAAGTGTGTTCATTCCCTGGTAAGCAGGAACAAGTCTCTACGAAAATCTAGAAATAGGAATATTATATTATTATGTAGTAAAGATTTCATAAACTTAGGGGAATTATTCTTCCTGGTACGTGTAGAGATTTCTGCAGGGTATGAATTCCAAAGGTAAATTTCATTCAGAACCGATGCTGTTCTACCACAAAAATATTCTCATTTTACTGAGGTAGTAATCAATGGCATTGCTCCAGAGCTAACTGTCTTTGCTCACGTGCCATATATGAATTTATAATGTGATTAGGAATCACAGTGTCACAGTATCAACAAGGTGGAAGAGACCTTTCAGACCATCAAGTCCACCCCATAATCTGAATTATGGCACCAAGTGCCTCATCTAGCTACTGTTGAACACCTCCAGGGTCAGTGACTCCAACACCTCCCTGGGCAGCCCATTCCAATGGCAGATCAGCCTTTCTGTGAAGAATTTCCCTTGATGAAGCTTGAGACTGTGTCCTCTTGTTCTGTTGACAGTTGCCTGAGAGAAGAGACTCACCCCCCCCGACTACAACCTCCTTTCAGGTAGTTATAGACAGCAATAAGGTCATCCCTGAGCCTCCTCTTCTCCAGGCTGAACAACCCCAGCTGCCTCAGACATTCCTCATAGGGCTTGTGCTCCAGCCCCTTCACCATCCTCGTTGCACTTCTCTGAACATGTTCCAATATCTCAACA
>VXBA01005216.1:57913-80845 GCA_013399895.1 Serilophus lunatus | reverse complement strand
TTCGACCTTGTACTTTGCTGTGGAATGTTGTACCTAATTGTCTCATACAATGGCTAAAATAATGTTTTCCACTTGGCTTTAAAATTCACAAACTAATATTCTACTAATTCTTTTATCCTAATAATTCCATCAATCCTATTACTATTAAACCTATCAACTCTACTAATAGCACTTTTATTAGTATTACTTTTTATCGATATCATGTCTATGTCCAAAGTTCATTGATTTTATGTTTTATTGGTTTATTCTTTCCCTCTCTATCAGCACCCTCCCATCCCCGCTCTGTCCCGCACTCCCGGGAGGCTGGGGAGTCGCCCCTGCCCCCCGGGGGAAATGAGAAACCGCGCGGGGAGGGACGGTCCAGGGCCGCGCACTTTGCAGGGAAGGGGGGACAGCAGGAAAGGGAACAGAGGCCGTCTCGGCCCTGGGACCGAAGGACCACGCATTGCACAAGACGGCCCTGGGGCCATGTGTGCCGACGGCTGGTTATTGGCCCCTGTGCTCCTGGGAGCCCGGGGCGAGGAGCCACCGCCGCCCTGGCCTCGGGGGGGACCGGGACTGGCGCTGGCCCCACTCTGTCCCGAGACGGCCCCAGGGGAAACGAGAAGCTGCTGCCGCCCCCACCCCCCAGTCCCAGGGAACAGCTGGGAGCAACCCCCCTGCCCTGCCTGGGACAGGACTGCCTTTATCTCAGCTTCCCCCTCCCCCAGCTTTAAGGGAAACGGAATTTTACTAAACAGGTAAGTGGAGTTTCTTGCAGTCTTCCCCCTCCAAAGCCCTTTTTGACCACCCCCCGCGATCTCAGGCCCCCCAAACCAGTGCAATAACTTAATAACATCATAGTCCAGTTAGCGTGCAAATATGACACAAACCTTGAGATGAATCTTTAGCAGTTGTCCTGAGAGAGCAAGCTCTCTGCCACCTTTCTGATCCATTTTCATAGGGCATTTTCTAACCTTACCAGTTAAAAAGTTTCTTGCTCCAGCAACTGCTTTTGAAATGGTTTCACAGAGAAACTGTTGTGTTGATACCAGTCCAGGAAATGGATCAGTTCTGCTAAAACACTGTTAATGACTATGAGCCCCAGCAGGGCTGACTGCAGTGAACTGCAGTCACCATATGCACACAGTCCTAGTCAACACCCCAAAAGATGCTTTGTCAAAGAGAAATAATATAACTGTATGTGTAGCTGAGTTTTTTTTCCAGCAGTGGACTATGTAGGTCATCTCTGCTTGTTTATCTGTCATCAGATTATTCAAATGACAATGGTGCTGTAAGGAACAACTTTGATTGAGACAGAACAGCTGCTCTTTGCTTAGAATCTGGCTCCTGAGTCCCAGAGACACAACGTGGAAAGAAGGTGAGTTGTCATCTTTCTGAGACTTGCTATCAAGTTTTATCAGTGGGACACAATTTGGACTCAAATAGAATATCCCAGTAGTAGAACATTTTTTAAGTTTTTCAGAAGTCAGCACTTGAGACATGCTGTTCCCACCTGCTTGTTTACCTTTCAATTTCAGTTTGGAGGGGTTTTTCCAGGCTATTACTCTTCCTCTGTTAGAGATGATCAAGTAGTGTTGTGAGAATTATTACACAACAAAACAAATTTGAAGCACAGCAGGCTAGGACATTCAGACTTGCTTCTGAAGAGATAGTGTGCTCTGATCAGATGTTTTCCATGGCATCTACCTGACACAATTGCATTCACACCTATACTATTCCTTGCCAGGTCTGTGGTTCTGGCTGAATACTACTCAGAAAGTTTCAGGTAAACCTGTTCAATTGTTGTGAATGAGACTTCAAAAATCTTCACTGGCATGTTCCTGCCTGATATCCAAAAGAAATAGACTAGCTTGTGTAAAGATAAGGCAGTTTCTGGTGAGAACGTACAAGTGCATGACATTTGTCTGAAGGCCAGACCCACTGGATAAGCTGGAAAGAAACTATGTATGTAACAGGGGCCCACAGATTCGAAGAGCCAGGATTCTTTCCTCTCCCCAGCATGCCTGCTGTCAGTTAATGATTGTATCAGCAGTAGCAATCAGTCTCAAACACTGTTTCTCAATAAAGCATAATATACTTCCAGGTCGGTAATTCAGAGATTGTTCTGGTAGTTGAACAGCTCTAAAAAAAAATCACCTATTTCAGATCATAAAGGAAAATTCCTATGGAATTAATTTTTCAATCCTGTAACGACTAGATTAAAAGAAGAATTGCACTTATGAATCATCCAGAAATCCTCATAATCTTCCTCAGTTTTTTAAACCAATTAAAGAAAGTAATTTTCCATCCTCTGCCACTTCTCTGTCTTGGCTACAGCCTTTTAGCCTTTAGATGTGTAATTCACTTTGAATTTTTTATTGATTTGTACTGTGCTGTTCAACTCCAAAGATCAGTTCCTTGTTTGTCTTCTTGTCTTGTAGTCTTAATTCAGTTATAAGGATAATCTAGAGCATCTCTGTGTTCTGTGCATATACCGTGTGACTGTTCTAAATACTGATGGTTTTATTTGTCTGGTAGATGGGACAATGGCAAAGCTGCCTCTCTTACAGTACATTATTTTCTCCATATGTACAAAAGAAGGATATGGGATTTTTTTCTTCTTTAAAGATAGCTGTAGGGAAGGTGGAATGTCTTTTGTTCGTTAGCACACTCATAAGGAAAAACAAGCTAGCTGCAAAAGCAAATTCTTAACCAAAAAGAATAGCAGTGATCCCGGCTTCCTCACTGCCTTTCCCTTCCTCATCGTCACCATGATGTGTCCTAAAGATTCCTTTCCCTCTCCACCCACTGCCTCTTAGAAATTAATATATGATGTGGCAGAGAAAACAAAATTTCAGTTGTCAGTCTTGGCTGCTTAACTGAACTCTCGCTGTTTTCTGAGTCTTCACTATGAAAGAAATACCTAATTTGCTGAAGGAGCAGTTAAATGGCATCAGTTTTTGGCATAGTTTCAGGGGAAGGGGCTGGCAAAGCTCAGGAATAAAGTTTAGTATTTTCTTGCCAAGAACAGCTCATTCAAGTTGCAAGGTGACACAGAAATCAGTGTGATGGATTGTGACAAGTCTGCCAGACTAAAAATTCCCAGGAGACCTGCTGTGACAGCCTCAGGTTGTAACATTTGCCCATTTTCCTGTTCTACTTCTGTTTTCTGTAGAGAGAAAAGTTCATTTAAAAAAATATAAATAAAAATAGCAGCATTTTTTCTCTCTTCCAGAACTGCAAATTATCAGCAAAATATAGTCTTCATTTTGCCTTTTGAAAAAATGGCTCTGTTCAAAGATGAAAGAGAAGAAAGACTAAGTCTAACTTCTGGACTTAAAAGAACTCTCATAAAAGGCAGATGTTTAAATCAGACTCAAATGGCCTGAAACCATCTTTGTTATTCTGGCATCCAAGCAGTCAGCTTGCCTGCTTGAAGTTCCACACATTTTATAGTTGAAATATATTCTTTTGGTGTGCTCACTGGCTGCATAACTCCTCATAAAGCAAAGTATTTTGCCAGGACTGAATTGCATATAATATATATTGGATCCAGCTGGGTGTTAGATTACTCTATACTGTTCATTTCTATAGGCAAACCACATAAAGGACTGCTGACACCTAGAAGGTACATGTAGCTTACGTTACGCAACAATGAATTAGCAAGTATCTTAGAGGCTATTTAGATACAAACTAGTCTCTGAATGGAGTTGCTAGACTCTTGTGTTTGGGTGAGCAACCATTAAACAGCTGGTAACACCAATCTCCTCTGGAAGCTTCATTCAGTGCACACAAATTTCACTTTCACTGTGCTCCCACATGAAATGGGGCACCTAGATAATCTGTGGAACAGCAACTCAGATGAATCTGGACTAACAAACTTGAACCAAAGAGGAAACACATGTGTACAGTGGATTCAATTAACTATATAGAAAAAGAAGCTCCTTACAACTTTTATAGATACAACTATACTCAAACAGAGGGAAAGCAATAGACCATCAATAATGGAAATTGGCTCTAATTAGACTCTAATTAGAGTCACAGAATATTCTGAGTTGGAAGGGACCCACAAGGATCACTGAGTCCAACACCTAAGTGAATTTTCACAGGGATTCAACCCTTAACTTTGGCATTATTAGCACCAGGGATCCCTGAGCAATTTTTCTACTTCAAAGGTGGATACCAGAAAGAGTCTGAGGAACTTCTGTATTGAAGCATTACTCTCTACTCAGCACTCTGTTCTGCAGCCAGTGTCAACATTTTTATAGCTATAAGCAGGGCCTGCAAGAACAGTGCTATCCTTTGAGATTCTGAATCTCTTTAAATGATCTTACCTTTTTTTCCAGCATTTCAGCAAGCATAGTTCTGTTGACTGTCTGAGTGCAGAATCTGAATGTAGGAAGAAGAGCATGTCCAAGCTACAACCTACTGCTACCTACTCCTACATACTGTGTGGCTCAAAGCCTGCAGGGACCCATTCACAGCAGCTGGGTCAAGTGTATTCTCCCCACAGGAGCATGCTTCTTGTAGGTAGTAGCTACTTTTATTTGAGTCTGATGTCTCTTCCTCCCTGCAGTACTTAGTCATTAGCAAAATGGAAATAATTCTCCAGCATGAGTATCCCTATGCTGTTGAAACTCTGCAATTGTAGCTTCCTGGAGCACAAGATAAAAGATGCTGTTCTCTTTGGATTGGTAGTGCTTTGGAACACTTACTGTCTTCCCTTTCCTTTTTCAAATTTGTTGATAAGTATCTAAGTTGATTTTCCTGGCCAAAAGGCTTTCTAAGGCAAAAGATCTCAATATATGTGACAAATGATGCAAAACCACCCCAAACCAAAATTGATTAAGAAGACTTTTTTGTGTTGTTCATCTGGCAGTTCCTTTGTTTTCCTAAGGTTGCTCTCTGAGCTAATATCTGCCTGTCTTCCAGTAGCTTTTTGATTTGGTTTGTTAGCTTTTGGTGTTGATTTTGTGGGGTTCTTTTCCTCTCTAATTTGATTTTCTTTTATGTAGTTACCACCAGTGAGGTTCCTCCAGTCACTGTTGTTTGCACTGCGTTTTATCTCTCTAGACTGGATCAGCCTTCTCTGTCTCTGGTTATTTGCTGGGTCAGGACATCTGCATGTTGCCAAGCTTCCAGGAGAATTGGCATGAGTAGAAATCATCCATCTTTACTTCCTATATCTATAAAATCCTTTATCTACTGTGGAGGTCCTTTCCTCTCTCATTTCAGTGCTTGCCTTCTACTTCTGGACAGTTCAGAGAGAACAGCTGTGAGAGTGGGCAGAGGTGAACCTTGAGGGAATCTTGGTGGAAACCTGGCTATTTTCTGCAGATCTCCTATTCAGCTTGTCACTGGAACTGGGAGGTAAAAAGTAAACTTCATAATTATAGGATAGATAGATAGATAGATAGATAGATAGATAGATAGATAGATAGATAGATAGATAGATAGATAGATAGATAGATAGATAGATAGATAGATAGATAGATAGATAGATAGATAGATAGATAGATAGATGATAGATAGATAGATGATAGATAGATAGATAGATAGATAGATAGATAGATAGATAGATAGATAGATAGATAGATAGATAGATAGATAGATAGATAGATAGATAGATAGATAGATAATGAGAGAGAGAGAGAGAGAGAGAGTCTTCTTGGGATGTATGGAATTAAAACAGATGCCCAGGACAGGTTCTAGATACTCATTCCACACAATTTCATGCATTTGAGACTCTGAAGGTGTTTACTTAACATTTTGAGAAATGTATTGGTTTCCATTTTCTGTGATGTGCCTGTGGTCTTGATTTGTTTGAATTTTTTTATAATAGTAAACACACATGATTCATATTGAAATGCAATTGTGAGGATGCCATACTATTTGACTTCTCCTGAGTTCACTCTTCCCTCTTTTTGGCAACATTTTCTTCTGAGGAGAATTAGCATGGGGTTTTTTTCTGCCTTTTTCTGGTTCAGGAATCTGGTATTTCTAGTGTCCTTTCTTACCCATATAGAGAAATTATTAGTGGGTGGTCATGTGTCCTGTCTTTTCTTGTTATTAATCCCTGGTAAATGTTGGCATGTTCCTAGATGGTGAACAGGGGAAAATTTATATTGTGACCTTTCAACTCAGACAAAGATTAAACATAAACTCAAATTAAAAAAAAAAAATTGTTACATTGAACTTCATAATTTCTGTCCAAAAAAAAAGGGCTTGAAATTCAATTGAAGGAAAAAGTCTTGCCCTGCTCTGACTTATGGTCAGCTGAACTCCAGAGGTCACTGAATGAGGATCTCTTTTTGGAACCAGGAAATCAACCAGGCATCTACCATTTAAGTTAATTTTCTTCAGAACACTGATCTGTTTGTTTCTTACTATATTGAAGACGGTTGCTGAGCAGAGATGGGTGATCAGCATAATAACTCAGAAGTGTTCCAGCCAGATTTGCAAAGTGAAGATGGACTGAAGGTGTTTCCTTCATTCTTAAGGAAGAGTGTCCAAATGACTAAGTGTTTGCAGTTGCACCAGGAAACTTGGAGTATGTGTAGTGATTGTTTGATCTTTTTGATATGACAGGAGTTAGAAACCAGCCTTACTTCAGGTGTTTTCTAGTTTGTAACGCTTGACTTAGAAAATTCTGTTTAGTTTTAATTTTTTAAGTGGGTATATGTGGGTATATGCATAGTCATGGACTTTTTTAAACTCTGCAACAAATGAGAAGCATCCTTTTTCATTTAAAGGACAACATCTATATTGGAGCTGGCTTCTCATTTGGATGTCAAGAAGCATGTCCAAACCTGTCTTGAGCAATTGTTTGATGGGATGAATGTATATGGTGGTTGTATTCTTTCCCTTTATGTATGAAAAAAATCTTGACTATCTACGTTAGTCTCTTACTTCTAATTTCTAGGTAGCTCATTTAGGGCATATAAATCTCCTTTCAGAGCTTCCACAGTAAAAACAGAAATGTGTGAGTCCTAGTGAGAAATCTACTTCATGTCACTTAGCCATATGTTAAATACTCTGGCAGAAACATATGGCAATTACTAGCTCATGTACAAAACTCATGTCAGCCATTTCAGTCCCATGGTAAGTTTTTCCTTAAAGAATTATTGAATTCTGTAATGATTGTAACAGAAAATCCTGACCTGAATCATGATTAATAGAAACACAACATTTTGTTGTAGACTAGGAGGATAACTTCTCAAATCAGATTAAGCTTTCTGCTTCAATCTCATGATTTAGTTGTGTGCTCTTGATTAGTGACTTAGAAATCAATACCATGCGGCATGTGAAGGACTTGTGGAGCTATATGCAGCTAATAATTCAGCTGTGCATCTACTATCAATTCTCATATATCGAGAACTTTTGATATCTCAATTTTTGTATGCCATAATTTAAGATAAATAATTTGAGATTTTTCATATTGTAAACCTGTATCACTCCTGGACACTGCTCTCACTATTTCCATCAGTTTCTGTCTTCCCACCAGCCTGGCAGGATCTACTTCCTTTCAGGGCCAGGAGTGCTTTGCACGTTCAGAGGCCTTAACATAAACCTACTCTCAAGGACATCTTTCTTGGATTGGAAGACAGGCCTGCAGCTTCATAAATGGATATTGCATTAGTGTCTCTGTAATAGACCCAATGTCTTAGTGTAACAGGTGCAATACACGATGGTAAAGCCACAAAACTTGCCCCAGGACCGTTAACTTCCTTTGGTGTAAAGATTTTGTCATCATCATAAAATGACAGTTTTCCTTCTTACATTTTGTGTGCTGTTTTGGTTCATTCCCTGGAAATGAAGCCAGAAAGTCTCAGAAATCTTAAATAAGATGAAGACCAATTGAAGCTGTACATTAGCCATCATCGAAATGATGGAGGATAGCATTTCAACAGGAACATATAATCTAGTGATACTGCCTATGCTGTAGTTTTGTGGATATACCTCTTTCTTGCATGCAGGCTTTAGCAAGTGTTACAGTAAACTACATCTTCCCCATCATCCCCAGCATGCATGACCCTTTCCATCCAGGCATGCATGTTTGGGTATTACCAAGTATTGAGGTGGAGCCTGCAAAACTGCCCAGCACTGGAGAGTAGAGCCTCAGAAGCCCAAGCTCTTGAGAAACAGAACTTAAAATGGCTGCTCTGCATTCCCAATTCTCTCACTCCTGTAGAATTCACAGTTCAGATACTGTAAGGAGGGATCAGGAGAGATGCAGTGCCACTGGCAGCTTAAAAAATTTCCATAATGCAGGTGTTGTGGGTTAGCAGATGTTTGTAAAACTTGTCCTTTATTAATTGGATTAAATAAAAGGTCTTTTTTCCTNGGGAGGAGGGAGGCTGGAAGCAGGCCCCCTTTTCACCCACTCCATGTTTACCTGAGATTTTTACTTCGTTACATGGTGCGTGGTGGTAGGAAAACTGTGGGGCTCCACCACTCCCACCCACCGGCTCAGTGAGACCTGTCGTGCGCAGCACGGCCATGCCATGTCTGAGAGCATGGGCAAGGCCTGGCTGGGACAGCTGGGACAGCTGAGATTGCCAGGGAAGGGACACTGGGAGCCAGGCACTGGGAGAGCCAGGACTGCTAAGGAAGGAGTGCTGGGAGCCAGGCACAGGGACAACTGGGTATACCTGGAAATATTGGTATTGGTGGGAGCAGCTGGGGCCACCGGGAGTGGCAGCAGTACTGCTGGGAACAAGGCTGCTTTCAGCGGGGGGAGCTGCCCCAGTCCCAGCGGCCATGGGGAATGGTGATTGCCAGCAAGGGCCTGGGGGTGTGGGCGGGGCCCGGACCCCATGGTATCTGGTAGCTGGTGCCAGCGGCTCGTGGTGCCAATGCCACTGCAGTTGCAAATGGTGATGGGAGTGGCAGAGCTCATGTGGTGCCCCAGGGGCAGCTGTTGCTGAGCCTAGCCCAGGAGGCCCACAGGACCAGCGGCCAGCGGGATGCCAGCAGCAGGGCTGGGCTAGCCATGGGCACCCTTGACAGACGCACATGTGCAGAGCCAGGCCAGGCTGGGCTCCCTGGACAGGAGTCAGCACAGGCAGCGGCCAGGGCCACAGTCAGTGGCTGTGACAGCAGCGCGTGGTGGCACCATCTTTCTTTGGCGTGTGGTTTTGGCTGGCAGGGCTCTGGAGGCAGAGGTGGGGTGGAGCTGGGGCAGAGCTGGAGCAGGACGGGTGCAGAAGGGACCAATGGGGGTCCAGTGAGGCATGGGTATGTCCCTCTTGGGGTGGGCTGAAAGGAAGTACGCAGGTGCTAAAATAGAGATTTCTGGGAGGACCTGAGAACTCTATATAACCAGAGGAATTTTCATCCACTGCCTCTTTTTGTATCCGGATCCCATGGGAGAAGGTGCTGCCTGGATTTGCAGCGTCCACCAGCTTGAATCCACCACATGTTTCCGCTGGGTCCTCCAGCCACAGCCGCTGCTTCTGCCTTGGATCTGCTGCTTTCCTGCTGTTTGTTTGGTGAGTTCCTGGACCCCTCCCCGTCTCCAGCGGCCATCTCTCTGCTCCCATGGTGCTTTTTTCCAGAGATCAGCTGACAGCAGACAACAGGTGCACACCCCCATTCATCATCAGCGTTACCTCTGTGGCCACTAGCACCCCTGCTGTTTACTTCAACCAGCTGCACTTTAGGACACTTAAAAGGAAAATGAGGGTTGTTTTTTTTTTAATTTCTTTGGTTTGCCTGGTGTGGGTGGGATTTGTTTGTGTGGTTATTGGGGTTTGATTTGGGAACTGATTGTTTATTTTCTTCTGTGGGGTTTCCCTTGGCATTTTAATTTTTTTTAATTCATTTTTTTCTACCTCATTTAAAATGCATATATATCATATTTTAGTAATAAAAAATTTTTGTTTCTTTAATAGATCTTGTATCTCCAATTTATAAAACCATATTTTGTCCTCAAACCAGGACAGCAGAGTATCAATATAACATGTGGGACTTTTTGGATGTGTCTGACTAAGACCAAGTTTCCTCTGTTTTATGCTTTTTAGCACCCAGGCTGTGCAGTTTGGCTCTCTTAAGGTCTGTTTTGTGAATACTGGAGATACTTGTATTGCATTCAAAGTAAATAAAGGCCTCCCCTGTTCTGTATCCCTCCGTGTGACTTCTCTGGGCATGGCGCAAAATGCAATAGCATTCACTGTGGAATCAGCACCGCACATTATGCACATGTGTAAGCACAATGTAGGAGGCTTGAGAGTATACTGTCATATTTGAGATTCTGTAGTGAGCCTGCTACAAAAGTCTTACTTGTCCTTTGTGTGTGTTTGCTTTCAGGTAGCATTTAGAAGGAAGATTATCTTTGATCTTTTTTGCAATAATGAAAGGTACTGTCTCACTGTAGTTGGAGACAGGCTGTGTCAAGGGTGATCCTTGGATTGAGAATTTTTGAGAAGGATGAGAGGATCATCATGGCTAGGATCCTCCAGCGAAGATATGGGAAGGGCTCTACCTACACTTGCTAATTGGGTGTACCCTTCTAGCCTGCGCAATGGATTTTTTAGGTGAGGCTCAGCATGTGCAGAACTGGCCCCACCCTTTACTCCTAAGATTCATCTGCCAGGGCCTAGCAACTTTGGACGGTGACAGTGAAGACCTCAGGACATAGGTTTAGTTAGAGTGTCTTTCTCTGAGATGGATGGCCTTAGAGGGCTAAACGAGTTCCATCTGCCCGGATTTGGGGTTAGAGTTGTCCTTCTCCTAGGATGGTTGCCAGAAAACTAGCAAGCCCATCCTGCCCGCGGACACACTTAGTCCAACCCTTCAGGTGAGACCCGTCTGTCATGGGAGATCCTACTGGAGGTGTATGCTGACGCCAGCATAGCTCACAAACTCATAAGGCCATGCAAGGTTCTTCCTTGTGACAAGGGGGTGTCCGTGGAGAAGAATGAGATGATAGTCCCTTTTTATTAAAGTCATAGAGCTTTAAAGGCAAATTTCATTCAAGAGCAACCACTCAAAAAAAAGGAGCACAGCTGTCAACCAAAAAGTTGTTTCTTTGCTAAATTTCTGACTCTAGCCACATGCATTAGCATGCCGTATGCACTTGCATACTGTTTTTGATGAATTAGCCCAGAGATATTTCAGACTCACTGTTGTAAGGCACAAGATTATAGTACTGGATTGGAGCCAGCTCTGGGCGGTGTGTATGTGGAGGGGGGGATGGAATGGGTCGAACCTCACAGAGGTGAGGTAACATATCCCAGACGCCAGATCCTGGGAGCCTCTTGGGACAGCCCCATAGCAGCCGCCAGTAAGAGGCTGCCCAGGACCATTTCAGTGCACACCGGACCTCCTGAAGCCCCTGGAGCTCCTAGGTGCCTCTGTTTTTGTAAGGCCTTTGACTGTTTTGAAAAAAGCAATCATAGAACACATGAATCTACTCTCTGTGCTGGCATGCAGTTCAGCCAGCTCCAGCTCTGAGCCACAACCCTGATTCTCAGTGATGAAATGCACATTTCAGAGGACGGAGCAGGGGGGTCCTCTGTGGGCTTTTTATGTAACACAGGAGAACAACTCACCTGATAAGTCCTGCATCAATCCTGGAAATGGTGGAAGAAATGGTGGAAGAAATGAGGTATGTCTTATAAGGACCTTCAGCACAAATCCTAGCTCTGTCAGAGGAAACTTCCTCCTTAGTCAGCATGCTCTTCGGTAGCTGCCTTCCACAGGTATTTCTCGCAGTAAGTGAAGCTACACACGCAAATGGCAGAGTGGATGAGTCACAAGGGAAAGTGAGGACATTTCGTGAGAGCTAGACTGACTGTTAGAATTCACTGCTGTGAGACATAAAAATAGCTTTTCAGCAAATCCAGCTCTTTTATTACACAAATGTTCTTCTTATTATTATTTTGCATAGAAATAAAGCACTAATAAATAAATAAAATCTCATTTCTCCTTTTTGTGAAAGAGGAGAATATTTATTTATTGTGAAAGGGAAGTATCTTAGACAATTACTCTTGCAGACATAATTCTGGGATAAAAGTCAAAGTTACATAACTATTCTATCTTATGATTAAAATAGCTTTTACTTAGGAGTTCATTGAAATGGAAATACACTGAATGAATTTAATTAGTGGGACTTTGGGAAACTCATGACGATTTTTTATGCTTTGGCCTTTCTTTTGATGATGCCAAATATTGTAATTTCTGCAAAATTTCCGGTTGTAGGTACCATCACAAATTATACATAGTGTCATGGTTTGAGTACCCAGGGGGGGACTTCTCATGTGTATATAGCCTGTTTTTTTGAATCTTTCCCATTTTTTCCTTCCTGAGGTGAATGCATACAGGGCCAGGGGGCCCTCAGGGCCGGTGTGGGTCTGTTGCCAGGAGCCCACGGTGCTGGTGCAGAGTGCATGGGGTGGGCCAAGGGAGAGTGGCTGCCCACCGCTGCGTCCTGGCCACATGGCCTGGCACAGAAGGCACCATGATTGATGATGTAAGCTGGTGGAAGGCAGGCAAGACTTATTGCTAGGAGCCATTTTACTATTGAGCAGAAATGAAATGGCAAGGGGGTGGGACATTTTAAAAGTTTGAGATGTCTGGCGATCACTTTTCTTCCTTGGACGATCCCAAGGAGGGGTTCACCGTTATGGAGTCCAGCTGTTCCCACAGAACTCTTCACTTTCCTGTCACAGCCAAAGGGTTGTCTCCTGCCACTTCCTGTGTCCTGATATTCCTAGACCCCCTGCATCTTGGCTGCTCCACATTTCCCATGGCAGAAGATTGCTGCAGATCCCTGATCCCTGCTACACACAGTAGCAGTGGATCCAGCACTCTGCCTTGCTGCTTGGATCCTTTTGTTACAGTTTTGATAATTCTTTGTTTGTTTGTTTTAGGATTTGGGGTGTTGGTGGCTGGGGTGGAATCTGGGTCCTGGGTGTTTTGGTCTTTTTAGGGTCAGGTGTATTCCTTTGTTCTTGTTTCACTCCCTGTGGCTGGTATCATATTTATATGCATACATTTTTCATTCATCATTTTATTTTTATTTAATCTCATTACATCTTCTAATGAGCTCCCTGTCCAGTGTTTGTAGCCCCTTTCACTGTCTCAGACTGAAACACATAGTCAGGAAGTCCCACTTCAAACTGGCCTTGAGCTTGTCTTGTGCTGTTCTTTCAAATTAAAAGGGTTTTCCTCATGTAGCCTTTATTTTGACACAGAGAGCTTCTATGGGGGCATCTTCTTTCTCTACATTTTTCTCAACAGCATCTCAAAAAAATTCTGAAACTCTTTCCTTTTTTGGCCTTATGACATTTTGTTTGCATTAATGTTGTAGTTCCATGGTAGACATATTTGCATATAATATTGTATCACAGGAGAAATTTTCAACCTTTTGTTCTTGGAATAACTGAGTGTCTGCCATTACAGGCTCTTCATTGATCAGCTGTTACTGTTTAAGTACTTCCTTTTTCAGTAGGACTCTTCACATATGATTATTGATTTGCTACACTGAATTTAAATAGAATAAACAACATTAAATTGTTTAGAAACCTTGTCTGATATGTTGACTTGTATATTGTGTCCATCTGATGACATTGTTAATCTCCAGAGACCTACTTGAAAGTCCCAGTTTGTTTTAAAGGGTATTCAGGGTTAGTTCCTCTCTCATATTGTTTTCTGTTTGCTTGGGAACACAGGGCTCTTGTTTTATTAAGCATTTCAGAACAGAGTGAAGATCCTGGGCCAGCTGCAACACAAATGTAATGGCTGCTTGTCAGTTAACACTGCACTTACTGTCACACCATGGCTGGTATGTGGGCACTTGGTGAAACTAGGGCGTGTCTCTTTCCATCTCTGAAGACTCTGCTGAGGAATCATGGGCTCTGTCTACCCTACTGAGAGAAAGAAGACTGGATATCACAGAATCACCTAAGTTGGAAAAGAGCTCCAAGATCATTGAGTCCAGCCTTTGACCTATCAACCACCTTGCCAACAAGTGCCATGTCCAGTCACTTCTTGAACTGTTCCAGGGATCATGACTCCATCAAGGCACTTGGAATATGCAGTGCTAGGTTGCTACCATCAATATTTTTCAGATTGAGTCTGGAACAACATTATTATGAAGTACTCCAGAGCATTGACATTCACAAAGCATTGGCATATGGCTCCTAATATCTGGCTATGGGCAGAAACAACAAAACTGACCTCCAGGATTATAAACCAAGTAAACTGCAAGCTGTGGGAGAAGAAAACAAGGCCCAGCTCTAGCGTAGTACCATTCATAGAGACATCTTGGAGGAAGGATCCTAATTTGGAGTTGCTTCTTTAGCCTGTGTTTGGTAATTGAAAAAATCTGGGCAAACACTTGCATACCAAGCAACCTGTATATCACTGCATCTATCTTTGTTGGTTTGTGTCATACTACCTTTATTTGGGTTTGGGAGCAATTTGAAGTCAACAAGGAGTCAAAAACCTTTGAGTCATGCATAGAAGCTAAAGTTAGCCAGTATCATTTGCATTTGGAAAAGGTCGTATATGTTAGGTGCTAATGATCTGCATCATGTGAGACCACAACAAGAGAAACTCCCTATAGGAGTAGACAGTGGAAGCTGAACCTGTCTTTCGAGATTTCTCTCTGGTAAGCTGACTAGAGACTGAAAAGCTAGACCAATTTTCTTCTTTTGAAGCTGGACTTGACAGCTTAAGCTTACAGAAATAGGACTTTTTATAATGAACGATTTTCGAGTGAGAAGCATGTTAAAATGTTTCGTTAATGTTTGATAACTGGGAAAAAGTAAAATATTTGATAGGCTTTTTGAAAAACACCATTGTAATTTTAAGTACTAATCCTTCTTGGTGATGTTTTGAGTGCAGGGGAGTGGCCGAATTCTACCAGATAAATGCAAGAAGCCTAGCATGCAGTCCTGAGAAGAAGTTACTGCTAATTCTTCAGGCAAGGATGAGAAAAGAGATTTTTACTGTCTGTAAAGGGACTGAATTTCTTTAGAGGTTTTGATAAAATCCCAACCTTTCAGACTCTTAGAATAGCCAGGGGGTTTATTCAGAAAGTTTTTTCCTGGTCATACAAAAGACAAAGTTCTTTTGAAAACCTGAATAAACTTTTCATGACAGATCTATCACCACACAGAAAAGATACACTGAAAGAGCAGTGAAGAGAGTCTACTTGACCCTGTTTGAGGCTTGCAGATAAATATATAAATTTATGTATTTTTGATATGAAAGTAGAACACATGGGCAATAAAGATAGAAATTAAAATCCTTGGTATTAAGTGATATACTATGTTCCTATTTTTGTGCTGCTTTATGCTTTATCACCCTGAGACTGCTTTACTCTTATTGTTATGTTTATTATTTGTGTTCCCGTGGCACCCATGAGTCTTTGTCACAAAGTCAGCCCTGTATGTCCTAAATACCATGCTATTTCTGCCTGATTGTTTCATATGTTGAACATTTCTTAATTTGTAGCTGTTTAGATTATGTCTTCTTATAATGAAGAAATGTCTTTGCTTTTTTATATTATTGAAGTTATTAAAAAAAATAGAGGAATTTGGGAACATAAAGTAGCTTACAGAGACTTTAAAAGTCTTTCATAGAATTTGTTTGTGGATTGAAACATGGTGGCTTTTGGAAATCCCATCAGGAGTTCAGCAGTTCATTAATAACCCCAATGTGTGAAAAATCTGCAGGATTTCAGATGGGCTAATATACACCTCCCTTTCTAATATTCATAGGAAATTTGTGCGCTGGACACTGAGAAAAAAGACATCTGGTATACTCAAACACCCTTACACACACTTTCTTGCCTACTGCTTTAAAAGGGATGTCAAACTACTTATCCCCCAAGACAACATGCACGCTATAGAGGGTAAAACTTGCCCCAGTGAGGAAAAAAAAACCCTGAAAAACTGAGGGTTTTTATTTGATTTCTATCTTTTTAAAGTTTCCTGCATTTTAGTTAGCAAAAGCAACTTAGACAAATGTGTTTATCTGCCATTAAAATCTTTGGTTTGTGATTCTACAAGTTTTGTTAAGAAGGCAATAACACTGGTAGGAATTTCTTGTCTCTTTGGACCTGATCCTTACTGCATAGCTCCCACTGTCTCCTCAGCCTTGCTGAGTTATGCACATTATGATGCTGTGCTGTAGAACTCCTTTACCAGCTCTTTAACCCCCCCCAAACCTTTCTTGAAAGTTATAATGAATTAGGAAATAAATTTTACTTAGTTTTTGCCTGGGCCACCTTAACAGGGATCTTTAATAAATGGATTCTTGGGATTTTGAACTAAAGGACGACTTCCATTTCAAATGGGAAAGCCAACCAAAATCCTAACATTATATCCAAATGCATGTGCCTTCTGTCTATTTCTCAAAATACTGTTACTTAGAAGGAAACTTTCTAGCTATATCACAGAAGATATATATTCTCTATATTTACATAATTAACAGTTGAAACAAAAAGTGGGCCCCCAAAATGTTGTCTGTTTGCAGAATTTCTGGAGGACAATAAAAGTACTCCTTAAAATAATATTTGAAATGGGATAAATTTCTTTCACAAGTGTCTCAGAGAAACTTCTTACTCTAGACAACAAGTTGCCTAAGTGAATACACATCTAACACTAAGTCTTACCAAGTGTCTGTCCAACACTTGTAAGTGTCAGGACATAAAACTGTGAACTGCAGAACTCAATGGAGTATGTTTCTAGACTGCTATACGATGGAGGTATAAAGAACCCCTGGCAGATCCCATGAGTTACTGATGGGCATTAAGTGTTTGTCAGAATATGGCATTAAGATACCCTCCATCCTATGCAAAGTCAAGGACTGTGGGAGCAGTGTTGTGGAGGCACTTTAAGAAAGTTTTTAGGACAAGGAGAAAGCAGGACCATGCAGCCAGCCCATGGCAGTTCAGGATTAGCAGGTAGTCTAACAATGTCTCCTGCTGCACAGTGTACCCACAAAGCAGGGTTTGAGCCTGGTGAGCAGCTGTGCTTTGAGGTGCCCTCTTTTGCCTGTCGTCTCAAGCGGTTTTGCTGGGATTTTGCCCTCATGCTTGTGGACAGCGTCAAGTTGTCCTACTTTCTGGATCCCACACTCAAATGGTAATTCTTTGCTACTTTTCTTTTCCTCCTTTCTTCAGTAAGGACATAGCAGCCTGTTTCGGCTCTACTGTGGTCCTTAAGATGTATTGCTGTTTTGATGGTAAATGCAGTCTCTCTAAGTTTCTTGCAGAAAGAAATGACCACTGGCAGTGTATTAATGTTGCTTTCTGTGCATGAGCGGAGAGATCCAGTTAACCAGAGGGTTCTCCTGCTGCTGTAGAACTGTGGTGGAAACAGGAAACATCTTGCAGCCAGTCTGAGAGTTGGAAACACTTTTGTCATACTGGAAAAGAACTGAGGTGGATTAAGGGACTCCATGGAGTGCTTTTGCGGGAGGAGTAGGACTGAACATTTTGTTTCAATCTGCTGTGAAGCAATCATAATTTGCTCAGGCTAGGTACCTGAGCTGCTGAGGTAAGAGTTTCTCTGTGCTCATGCTTTGCATCCTATTCTCCTCATCAATATCTACAAATTATTTCTGTAGGATGCAAGATTGGTCTGAGTGGACCCCTGGTCTGACCAAACAGAGATATTCTCTCTGCAGATAAACAGATCTGAGAGGGCTCTGCAAGCAGGCACTATTCAGAGGAAACTCCTGTGGAGCAGGTGCCCAAAGCATTCCCAAAGCATCCATGGGAAACACTCTGCTTAGATACCTCCAGATAATCTGTGGAAGAGATGTGAGTGTCCTTGGCCACATCACCATTTAATGATTCACTTTGAAAGGAGAAGGGTTTGTAAAGTTTCTTCAGATTGGATGTTGATGTTGCTTTTACTCATAATGTACTCTCTAGTGTCAGTGAGAACCATGGGAGGAATTGGCTACTACTGAATGTTTAAAAGTTAAACAGGAATTTCTGAAAGCCCACTGCATGTGACCGAAGGGTCATGGTGCATTTCAGTACTTTTTCGGGAGATGTTGCTTTCTGCTAGTTTGTCTGCTGTCTACTTTCCTCTTAAAACTGAAGCTTTGGAAGCCAAGCTGGGAGCAAAACTTCTTAAAAAAAATTAATCTTTCCACTGCTTTCTAATTTGTGATGATGAGTGCCTTACTTCTAAATCTTACAGCCATAAAGATTTTATTGACTTCTTATGCTTATGCTTAATGTGTACCCATTACTAGCTAATGGCAAACTAAAGAGTGCCTCATGTAGTGGGATTTCTGCCTGGAGGTGAAATTTAAAGATGCCATTTTAATCAATAGTTTAAGGATTCTCTTTGCATGTGAATGCCACTGACTTTGGCACATCTGGTTTGCTCATCCCAGTAGACTGAAAATGTGGCAGGAGTGAATTTAAACAAACAGCTTTTCCTAAGGTGTGAGGAAAACCCAGCAAGAAATTAAAGCAATGAAGCTGTGATGAAGATGTTGTTGTCATTTCCAGATAATGCAAGATGTTTAGCAGTACCCAGACTTCTTACTCATTACATCAGCAGCAAATTCTGGGTTACAGAGCTCAGGAAAGAGTGGCATGCAATGTGAGTCCCCAGCTGTCTTTGGAACTAATTTTCAGCCAAAACTGTATGCTTTACCACTTACTTTCACCACATCTGCCTCGACTGCTTTTGATTTTTGGTTTTTCAGAAAGGGAGTTACAAAGGTTATAATACTGTAGGGATATGAATTTGGTCTCTACTTCTGTAACACGGTGATTAAGAGTAACACTTGACTTCTCTGAATCTTATTTTCTCTCCCTTTGGCAATTCCTGCAGCTCCTCTACTGTCTTGTCTGCCTGTCCCTTAGCTCTCCTTCAGTCTCCTTTCCACACATCACCTCAGCATCATTCATGCCCTCTCTTTATTGAGAAATGAGGCTGGGAAAGGAGCAGAGTGGAAGTTAAAAACAAACACCACAGGGTCGATCCTGGACTTAAAATGATGTGATAGTCTCTTCAAAATAGTAAACAGGTAAATAGCTGAATGTTTGTTAATCTAAGTCAAGATACTTCTTTTCCATTCCAGCATTTTTTTTGTCTAGGCTTCAGTGTCCTGAATTTATTTGCTAGTGTTGCTGTAGTTGCACAATTGTAAAATCACAATTTAATTACACTCTAATCAAAATTGTAAATACACAATTCTGATCTCCAGTGCTGCTGTAAATATTTCTGGTAAAGTGTGTCCTGTAGCATTTATTTCCTTATAATATTTTGGTTCTATTTGGAGGATCACAATGCCCCTTGTGTTTTAGGAGATACTGTCCAATTTAATACACCAGTGAACCGATGCTTTTTCTAGTTTTCACAGGAACAATTCCGTATCTTTATCAGCTGCCAGAGCAAACCTAGTGGACTGTGTGATCATCTCTTTATTTTATGTATGGTTTTAACCACTTGATTTTCAGTCCAAATTCAATTAACACCACTGAATCACTTGTTCTGATTCACAGTAAAGAATAGAGTCATTTGACTTTTATCATATGTCTTCCAGGAGAAGTATACTGCCATTAGATTTCACCTCCTCTCTGTCCTTGAATTTTATCCTCTTCAGTATTGCATTTTTGGCACATCTGAAACAAAAGATTAATGTGTTGATAACACTGACTTCTAAACAGAGTGTTGACAGCAGCCATATCTATTCATATCTGATACGTTTTTTTCACATGCAGGTACTGGCTGAAGAGAGCTCCTAAGGACTGTGAGATGAGCAGTATTAATCATAATGTTCCTGCCTTCCTGCCTTGTGATGGACTTGAGAAACCGTTGTGTATATAGGGCCGTTTTGATACAGCTGTGATCTGTTCTAGTCATTTCTTTTCAGTCAAACATGCCTGTAACATGCAAGGGAAGTTCTTATTCTTCCATACGCACTCACACTCCCTTGGAATTTTTAATGTCCAGAGTGGCATCACCTATCTCAAAATAAATGATAAAAGTCTTTCCTTCATTTTGCCTACTGGGTAATACCTACCTCTAGCTTCCGGTGTCATGAATTGTTCATTCCTTTTCATTATGGTTAATTCTCTGTCCTCTGGCACTGGCTTTGGCTGATTAGAAATCCGGAACCTGTCTCTATATGTGAACTCCTCTATTTTATGTTGCCCAGTATAGGCTTAATTGTTCTCTGGATTCTCCCTCACTCATTATTTATGTCAGGATATTAATGAATTCTCTCTGAAAATAATTTTTTCCACGCTTATATTTGTGTGGGGGGAAAAAATGGTTCATGAAACCTGCCTGTACCTCTTTTTTAGCTGGCCTTAGTGAAATATCAGTTGATCTCTACAGACTCGCTGGATTTTTTCCTTGCAAATATGTACCAGAAAACAACCAGAACCTAGTATAGTGTTTAAACCCCAACTTTTCTCAGGCCCTGCCAAGCTTGACTCCTTATCTTTCTACAGTACTTCTAATTTCAGATTCCGAATGCAGGAGAATTATTGTGGCAATCTTTATTTTGTGTGCAGAATGTCTAATGTGACTCCAAACCAATGATTCAACCAGCAGCTCATCAGAGAAAAAAAGACCAAATAATTTTTAGCAACTACATGTCAGATTTCCGCAGTGATCCATTTGTACATGGCTCAGGTATCCAGGGTGTGCAAGGCTGTAGTGAGGAAATTGACAAAGAGCTATGGAAGTCTAACATATTTGTGTTATGCAAATGGCAGAAACCAGCATATTTTGTATTTTTCCTTTTTTGGGCCCGTGATTTTTTTTTTTTTATGCTATTATGGTTAATATGATTCCAGTGCAGCAATAATCCTTTTGAGAGTGAAAGCCTCCATGGCTCCAAAAATCTTCTGAGAATTATGGTAAAAATAAATCTGCTAAAGACTCTCATATTTGCATGAAGATACATAAAGCAATTACTTTGTTTTTTTACCAAGCAAAGTCCAAGTAGTTTGTTTGTGAGCTGGAGGCAATTTCTGGAGAACAAAGCAATAATGAATGAAATGAAGGTATTAGCACATCAGAGGCAAACTCACTACAGTGACTGCATAAAACACCTTCAGAATAATAGGTTGTTCCTCCTGTGGCAGAGAGAAGTTACACATGGCTCTTACTACATGCACCATCTCTTGTTTTGCCAGCTACCTCCGGTGCAGTTCTTCTAGTCAAAAGCATTTTAAATTCACACAACAAAACGATGCCTGCTCTAGTGGCTAGTGAAGATTTAGAACTAAGCTAGTGGTATCAAAATAGTGATGGGTAATTGTGAAATTAGGTTTCATGGTGCCTAGTAGAAATCTTACAGAGCGCAGATGACTCTATGTCAAAGGCAATAATTCTATTTTGGCATATAATCAGCATCCAAAGAAGACATTGCTGTCTACAGAAGCTTGTGAACCAAATAGAAGTTAGAGAGTATAGGATGGAAAAGGTGGAAGAAGAGCTTATCAGCATGGTGGAGAGGAATTCTGCTTCTGGTCTCTGCCTCAACAACAGGTCTGACATGAACAAGATAGTCCACTAATCCATTCTTTAAGAAAAGAAAATTAAGGATCACCATTTTACAGGCTATATACAGGTAAAGCTGAAAACACCTTACAAAGGAACCTGACAGTTTATTCTGTTTATACTGCAAGAAACTGGAGCCCTGTGAGCCAAAGTGACTTGAATGACATGAGAAACATCTCCTATAAGACGATTGTTGTCTGACTTCAAAAAGAATTTCTTCCAATACTCTTTGTATGCAGTGGAGGATGCTGTTTTGAGTTCTCTGACTCCCAGAAGAGTCATAGAGAAAGTCTATTAATGGATATACCCACCATTCTTTTTGAAGTCAGACAGCAATAGTCCTAAAGGAGATGTTTCTCAGGCTGCTATTCATGTCAGTCAAGTCATTTTGTCTCACAGGGTCCCAGTTTCTTGAGCTATAAACAGAACAAACTGTCAGGTTCCTTTATGAGATGCTTTCAGCTTTACCTGTATATAGCTTATAAAATAGTGATATATAATTTTCTTTTCTTAAAGAATGGATTAGTGGACTATCTTGTTCACGTCAGACCTCTTGGTAAGGCAAAGGATTTATTTACTAATGGTGATCATAAGATGCCTGTTGGGAGGGAGCCTAGGGTAGAACCAGTAAGAGCTCTAGGACTACTGACTCCTTTTCAAAGAAGTCATCTTGTTGAATGCTAGCCTGTGAGAGAGGAGACTGGCTGTGTATCTGTTCACTCTTTCTATTTCCAGTGTACTCAGGAAATGGTTGATGGCAGTCATGATGTTGGAGGCTTATTCAGGTAGTCAGGATATGGCTTTCAAAAGCTGTAGGCTTAAAAGCACACTCAGTGAAACATGTTTTGAATGTGGTGTTTTAAATGCCTGTAGCCGTTTAAAAAGGGCTTTTGAAAGGGGGTTGTGAGAGAGAAAACCCCACTTAACTGATTAAAATTCAGTTTTTCCTCAAAAAAGCCGTTTCGAGGAGGGGGCTGTCCCGTCTGGGACCGAGGGGCGGGGGCGGACTCTTTTTACCTGTGGAAGCCAGGCTCCAGGCTTACCTGTTCTCCCGGGGTTTGGAGAAGGAAGCTGGGATTGGAGGCCGCCCCCCCTCCTGCACAGGCACGGTGGCTCCATGCTCTCCAGGCTCCTGGTGGCGGGGCAGCAGTTTCTAGCCCTGTCCCCACTGCTCCCAGGAGCACGGAGGCTGGGCGGCGGCTTATCGGCGGCCATCGCCGCGCATGGCCCCAGGGGCTATCTTGTGCATTGTAACCCAGACAGCTTCTGTTTCTGCCCATTGTCTCCCTTCCCTGTGAGGTGTGCAGGGTGGGGGTCGTCCCTTCCTGCATGGGCACAATGGCTTCCCGGGGCCACCCCTCACCACCACCACTCCGGGCCAGGGGGGCAGTGGCTCCTCACCTTCACCCCGGAGAGCAGGCAGCGGCAAACCGCCCTGGGCCAGCGTGGCTGGGAA
>VXBA01005216.1:34454-52577 GCA_013399895.1 Serilophus lunatus | reverse complement strand
TGGCAGCTGTGGGTGAAGGGCTGCTGCCCATGGGATGGACTCTCACCGGAGCAGTTTGTGAGAGGAACTGTATCCTGTGAGGGATGGGACCTCATGGAATGTGGCTGGAAGGACTCTTCTCCTCAAGCAGCGGTTGAGAACAGCAGCTGACCACAGCAACACCTCCCCCCCACCTCGCCTTTTCCCTTGACCGCTGCAGGAGAATAGGTTGGATGTAAGAAGGAGGGGGCAGGGGGGTTAAAAGGTGTCTTTTATTGTCTCTCACTCTTAGCTCTGATCTTGTTAGTAATAAACCTGACTATCATTCCCACATGGAGTCTTGTTTTGCCTGTGACGGTGATTAAGAAAGAATTTGCTATAGTCGTTATCATGAATAACGAAACCTCTCGTTATATTCTCTCTCCTCTATAGCTGGGCAAGGGGGAGTGAGAGAGTGGCTGTAGTGGGCCTCTGGCACTCAGCCCGGGTTAAACCACTACAACATCTCACAGAAAGCTGATCTCAATAAAAATGTTTGCTTCCTTTTCATTCTTTCTGCATGGCTCTCATCAGGCATATGTGTTCTTAGAAAACTGGGTGTTAGAGTAACTGTGTAGGAAGGGATGATTTACAAGCAGCAGTTGTCCCATTTCCTTCCACTCTTATAATTCTCCAGAGAGCTGCTTGCTCAAATCCTTTGTAACTCAGTCATGATAGTATGGTTCTATGGGAGAAAAAAAAAAAAGTAATTTCTAGATATGGCACCTCCTTCACTGGCACACCTGGGTCTAGAAGGGAATACATGTGTACAGCCTCACAGCTGATGACACAGCCTGCTAACAGTCCTCATAGAAAGAGCTTGTTAGATATAGCAAGAAGCTGCTGCAGTCCAAGATCCATTTGCAGCAACTTGGCTTGCAATTATTAATATGGATCCCCTGAGACACAGGGCAGTGAAGTGTCTGGAAAGAATGTTAGCAGACAAACAATTTCCATTCCCTCATTAAAGTTGTTCAGAACTGGAGAGTTCTTTTGTGATCACCGGAGAGCAGGTTCTTTCATTCTTTGCAAGCAGTGATTACTACTGTGGTCCCACAGACCCTTTAGTAAGATGTTTAAAGCCTCACTTGCAATCTTAGTGCCTTTGATAGAGTTTGTTTCCAAAGTACTACCAGCAATGTGAATCTCTGAGGTATATTTGCTTGGCCACAGATATCTAGAGGTGATTTGATTCTAGCTCTCTCAGACAGCTGTTTTGAGATTCTGTGTTTCTACAGGGGGCGTTTAAGTGGCTAATTTGGAGCAGACACTTGCCTTTCAGACAGCTGTATTTGAACAAACAGAATCTTTAGTTTTAAAGATCTATACCCAGCTACTGTACAAAGAGTAACAGTATCTTTTTCTGATTCATGGAGCAGATTGAACACTGGCTTTCATCTAAAATGACTGTAATTGGTCATGGTGTTGTCATAGAATAACACAGTTTATATTACCATTTCCTACTGGTAATTGCTGAGTCACTGGAATAATTGCTTATGGACGTTTTCTGCATCTACAAAGAGAAAAAAAAAAAAAAGCAAAAAGAAGCCTAAAAACATGACACAGGATCATTGAATCCATCTCCAAGATGAATTTGACTCACTTAAGGCAAGCGAGAAAGGAGTAACATGAGGCCCTGAAGTGGTTTAATCTGGGCTGGATGCCAGGGGCTCACTACAGCCACTCTCTCACTCCCCTCTGCCAAACAGCAGAGAGACAATATAACAAAAGGCTTCACAAGTTAAGATAAGGACCGCAAAAGATTCCTTGCTAATCACCGTCACAGGCAAAACAAACTCCATGTGGGGATAATAGTTAATTTTATTACTAACAAGATCAGAGCTTAAGAGTGAGAAACAGTAGAAGACACCTTTCCCCCCATCCCCTCCTCCTTTACATTCAACCTCCTCTCCCCTAGTGGTCCAGGGAAACCGGGACAGGGAGGTAGGAAAGGGAAGAGGGGTGTTATGGTCAATTTTTGTTTCCTGCCACTGCTTAGGAAGAAGAGTCCTTCCAACTGCTTTCCCATGGAGTCCCTCCCACAGGAGACAGCTCTTCACGAACCGCTCCAGTGTGAGTCTCTCTCACAGGATACAGTTCCTCTCACAAACGGCTCCGGTGAAAGTCCATCCCATGGGCAGCAGTTCTTCAGACACTGCTGCCACATGGGTCAGCAGGGGATGGGGGAAGCCCGCGCCGAGAACATCCGCCCTGGCTCTGGGGAAAGCAGGCCGGAGCGAGGGCTACTCCCGTCCCCGGCCGGCCCAGGGAGAGCCCCAGGGGACGGCTGGGGTGACCCCCTCCCCCCCGGCTCTCTTAAAGGAAAATAGAATTTTACACACAGGTGAGTGAGCTCTTCTTTCACTCTTTCCTCCCCAAAAAGCCCGAGGACCCCCTCAAGCCCCAAAGCCCCCTTTCAAACCACCACACAGAGGCGTTCCTTTGACTGCTGATTGGCCCGGCCTTGGCCAGAGGCGGGCCCAGCTGGCATTGGCTCTGCTGGCCATGGGCAAAACTTGCAGCAGCTTCTCAAAGAAGCCTCCCCCTCAGCCCCTCCGCTGCTACCAAAAGCTGGCTACAGAAAAAACAATACGCACCCCAACTTATTTGAAAGGCAAGACTGACTTTTCTAATTACTTTCAGAAGGAGCATACATTTAATGAAGATCTCCAAGAGTTGTGAAAGATTTCATAAAAAGCACATGTGGAGGGAAGAATAGCTTAGCTACTTGTGCTTGTTTGAAGCAAAATCCGTATTTGTCTTAGCCAGGCACAAAATGCACATTCATGGTCAAGCAAGCAAGGAGTAGTGTTCTGCAGTCTTCTTTATTGAAAAAGCAAATACTCGAAGGGAAGGAGGAAGGGAGGGAGAGATGCAGAACGCAGGCCTTCCAGGCTTTGGAAAAATGCCTTTTTTACTGAAGGCTGGAACCTAAAGACATACTTTTGCTAGCTGCAATGCTAAAATTATCCACTACATTAACATATCCAAAGAGCTGCAATCTGGGGCAACAGAATTCTTTTATCTTGCCAAGTCATACCTCTGAATTGGTATATGACTTTGGCTAGAGGCAAGTGGGGACCACAATGTCTTCTAACATCTCTTAAGCCCTATTTAAGTCCTATTTACAGACAGGAATAATCTAGAGAATAATTAATTTTTCTCAAAGTATAGTGCTCCACTCTGGAAACAGTACTGCAGCTGGAGCCTTTTTCCCTCCTCTACAGTGTCTAATGAGTAATCCTATTAACACAACCCAAGAGCAGTGCAGCAGAATCCTGATGCCCTTTGTGAGCTAGTTTCACCCTCAAAATCCCTAAAATTATAGTAGCCATCTGGTTGATTTTTTTTGTATGTGACATTTATTCTTTTTCCCCTCAAAATATATCACTTGTCCCTGTGGCATTTCATTTTATTGACTTCAGGCCATCTGTCCAATTTGTAAAGATCATTTTGAATTCTGATCCTGTCCTCCTGAGTGCCCCTTTCAGACTGTGTCGTCCACAAATACTGTAAATGCACTTACTTTTCATCTTCCTTGTCATTAATGAAACAATTGAATAACTCAAGGCATAAGACAGACCCCTATGGGAACCAATTTGCATCTCTCTCTCCACAAATTACAGGGAATCATCAATAACTGTTATGCCTGTCTTCTAAAAAACAAATGGACCACCCCCTAACCAACTATCTGTTCCCTAGATAGCTCACTAGAGCCATAGGGTCATTGTGTGCTAATAAGGAAGTTATGTGCAGGTTTACTGAAACTGATGCATATTACACTCACTGAGTGCACCCTTATGAGTGAGATCAGCTACTCAGTGTTGACAAATGCCTTCTACCTATCTTTGTCTTCCCTTCCTCTACAGCGAACTTCATTTAGTCTTAAATTCTATGGTTTCTATAGCTGAAGTTAAAATTATTACCTCAGAGCTCTCAAGGATGACTTTTTCCCTTTTGCAAAAGTAGATGTATGTTTGCTGTGCACTTTTATGGGTCTTTGTGTTTCCTCTACTACTTCTCAGAAACAGTAATCTTTATTATTACTTTGGCTGTTTCCTTCAGCAATCAAGGACAACTTTCTTCAGCGCTGGACAGTTTTCACAGTATTTTTATCCCATTCTTTTCCTTGCTCAAGCAGTAGAATTTGTCTTGCCTTGTAACATTGTGTGGTGTCAGTTTTGTGAAGACTAGAGAGGCAGAGAAAAAAGTGCAATATTTGTTTCTTTTCCCATAAAGAAACAGATCTATAATTTGCTTTGAACTATTCAGTGATTCTTGAAGAATGTTTTCTCATTGCTTTCTCAGGTGTCTCATGCATATTCCTCCCTGTTTGTATACTGGCATTGTTTCTTTTGAGGCTCTATGATAACATTTGTCATAAACATTTGCACTTCTCTCCACTGTGAAGATTTCCATCAGTGGAAATTCTCCTGAAGATGAGATACCAATAAAATGCAGATGTGATGCTATAAAATGCCAAAATGCATGGAACTGATGGGGCAGACATTAAGTGTAGTTGGTAAGGTCATAAGAGAGTATCCTGTAGACTAGTAGAACAGATCTCTGAGAGGTAGAACATACCCTCACCAGTTTGCATTCCCTTCATATTGATCTGTTATTTACTTCCCTCTGGTTAACATATGGGCTGGTGTAATCAAGAAGCAGATGGGAAAACAAGAGGACTGGGGGATTTTGATGGGTCATTTATTTTTCTGATGTTGTTGCTCTTTCAGTACCATGTTTCTAGGTTACAAATTTAGCTCCAGTCAGCTCACTAGGAATAATCACATGTAGTTGCTCTTTAAAGACAGCTGAATAGCTTAAATCGTTCGATGATATAAGCTTTTCATGTCTCTTTGTGATGTTTCAGGGTAATGCATATTTCAAACTGTGGAACTTCAAGTATAAATTGTTAATCAGAGTAACTGAAAGCAGTTTAGGACTGTGACATTGATGGAGAAATAATATCTGCAGTTTTTCAGATTAAATAAGAAAATTAAAAACCAATCTTCTTGTTGGCCCAATGTTAAAAAAGTAAACACCCACAAAGTGAAAGCACAGATAGCTTGTAACTCCTGTATGAGAGGACTGGCATTAATTTCAAGGCTGAGCTGGATGCCTGGTGTTCCGCAGGGTTTTTTTATTGCACGATTGTTCATTACACATCAAACAGAACATGAAGTAAGTTTCCACTAGCTTGCTACCTAATGGGCAGAGGTATGAATGACACTACAATGTGTATTTCCTAGCTGTCACCAAGTCAGCAGATGCTACATGTTCACAAAACACCAGAAAATTAATTTTTTCTTATTGAAGGTAGCTGGCACAGCTTCTTGTGCCATGTGTTTTCCTATTTAGTAATTCTAGCTTAATGGTCCTGATCAGCACATACTGATGATCAGGAATAACTGCATGTGAGAATACTTCTTCAATGAGATCAGTTTTGGCTCATGTAAATAAGAATACAGAGACAGTGTGGTCATATTCAGCAGGGTAACATCTGCTTGCCTACAGGATAGCTGGAGAAGAACTCTTTGTCAGGAAGTGTAGTGACAGGACAAGGAGTCATGGGCACAAATTGAAAGAAAGGAAATTTAGATTAGATATTAGGAAAAAAAAAATTACTGTGAAGGTGGTGATATACTGGAACAGTTTTCCCAGGGAGGCTGTGGATGCCCCAACCCTGGAAGTGTTCAAGGCTATATTGGAAAAAGCCTTGAGCAACATGGTGTAGTGGTAGGTGTCCCTGCACATGGCAACAGGGATTGAGACTAGGCAATCTTTAAGGTCTGTTCCAACCCTTACCATTCTATGATTCTAAGATGGGAGTCCACTCAGCTTTGCCTGAGGTTTCTGTAATAAGGCTTCATGTCTTCTCTCCTGGAATTTCTCTCTATTGGAATAGGCTGTCTGCAGCCCTGGGGATTCCCTTTATTTCCTCCATCATTTCTCACCACTGATAGCTGGTGCATCTGCTTTTCATCAAGTTCCAAAGTCTCTGGTTTTAGTCTGGAAGTATGATAGAGAATTATAACCACTAATTTCTGGCTCTTCTCTTCAACCAATAGGAACTTCCTCTTCTCCCTTCTGTCAAAAAATAAGCAATGTGAGTCTTTGATTTTGTCTTTAGGAAGTCATAATTTTTCTGCAGTTGTGCAGAGCAAGACCAAGGACAGAGTGAAAGAAAACTAAGGAAAACATTTTTTCCATGCTTGCTGCCAGCAGAAGTCTCTTCTTCCTCAAGTCTACGGCCCTCAAGGGTTTGTGTTTTTCCCTTTCTTCTCCTTTCTTTTTATTATGGTTTTCCTCCTTTTTCTTCCATCAAGACCTTATTTTCTACCAAGAGTTAATGCATTCAGTCTCATGAACTCCAAACTAATTGGATAGGAAAGCACTAAGCAGGAAAAACAGTTCTTGGTGACAATATCGTAACAGAAGAAAAAAGAAGTTATTCTGGAAGTGTTCTCCTTTATCTTATTTCTTCATAACATCTGTGAGGACTTCAGGTCCCCTAAGGACGAATCTACCAAGCTTGCTTCAACTGGAAGGGAAGAAATTGAGAAGTGATTTTTGAAGTTACAGAGAGTCCTGCCTTGCAGATTAGGTCCATGTGGGACTATTATACTATCTTTAGCATCAAACTAGATGTGAGGTGGGGTTTTTTTATTACTGGTGAACAAAAAACCTTATTGCAGAAAAAGTGCAGTTTCCAAGGAAGAAAATGCTTAATTGGCAAATATCATTGTTTAAAAAAAGAAAAAAAAATCAAGAGAGAATATGTATGAAATTTAAAACATTATTTTTAAGCTATGGGGTTTCTTTCAAGTTTGACTTTAATATCAAAAGATTGTAAAATCAAACAAAGTATTAAAGTCATTTATTTGTCTGTCAGGCTCCCCATGCATCAAACCCCACGATACCAGTGTCATAAAAAGTAGAAAAATTAAGGGAGAGCAGAATAAACCTACAGTTCTGCACTATTTGCTTCTGCAACTGAATTAACACAATATTCTTGTATAAAGGGAGGCCTGCACTTCTCTGACTAAGTGCACTATACCAATATATGCAGATATCCAGCACTATTTGGCTGCGTATACTTTACCTTTCACAACAAACAAGTCAACCATTTTTACACAATTTGGGATAGAGTTCAGATTATACTTAGGTATTTATGTTTAGCATTAGGAAGGCATTTCAGAGCACTCATGTGGTAGGAACTACTCATAAAGCATGGTGAGAATGCGATGCTGATGATGCTTTCTAAGAAAGAAGGTAAAATGGCAGGATTCTACAAACACCTTCGGACACAGATGAAGGAAGTCAGAGAGACAAAGAGCTGAGAAACGGCTTGAAAACCCAATTCTGAAGAGGACAGGGCTAGACAAATCAGTTTTTCCTGCAGAGTGTGTTGACCTTTTTATGAAAACATAAATTTTACAGCTGATCTTTTATTAATACTAATGGAATGCATCCATAAACATAAAAAATTAAAAGGTTTAGGGTTAACCTTAGGAACATGCCAACAAGAAGGTAACTAACCACCTCTAACTTAATGCTGTGGTTCAGGTAACACACAGGGAAATAACCAGATTCACAACTTTGCCATGAAATGGGTCGAAGTACCAGCATTTTTGAGATGAAAGAATTCAAATACCTCAGACATTTTAGGAATCCAGTTTTGCAGCAGAATTGGTTGTATTTCCTACTGAAAATTGCTTCTGAATGAAAAATAGGTGTCTTTTTATAGCAAACACTTTTTGTTGACAACTTCTGATTTTTTTTTTTATGCCTTTGCTTGGGGAAGAAATATGCAATCAAAAAATTTCTGAGCAGGAGTAGCTAAAAATTAGTGAGATTGATTTCTTCTCTTTCGTACTATTGAATGAAAATGCTGTTCATGTAACTCTATCTTTTGAACATTGTATTCCTTCTGCTAACAGCATAAATCATCAGGATTTCCATGTCTCTTAAAGGTATGGAACAGTGAAAACAGAGTGAAAACCAGATGGTGTGTAAAGTATCATCACATCAAGGACTAACAAATAAGCCTGTTTTCCATCAAAAAGAATTGGTCCAGGAGAGCAGTATTGACATGCCTTTAATCATGGAACAACGCACAATACAAGGTACATAAAGGGGTTGGGATATATTGGCTATGCAGCTGAGTCTTGCTATCTGATTGTGGTGAAAATGGATCACAATTATGCCAATTAGATAGCCATAAATCACTAATTTGAGGCTAGATGCTGGTGGCAACAGTAGGAAATACTGGTAACATCTCCGCAAGCAGTATCGTATTTTATAGAAGTAGATAAATGAAAATAAGCTTGGAGTAGGCCAGTCAAGTATACTGTGGAACACCATACCAGTTATGTATTGTGTATCAGAACAGCTTTGGAAAATATCGATAGTTTGTTTTTCTTTCTCTCCTATCTCTACTGGTGTCTTCTCTCACATAGGAGAAGGCAGGCTCTGGCCTTTGGATCATTTGCCTTTGCAGATATGAGAGCTCTTAACTTTCCTGTTAATGGAGCTGCTTAGGAGAAAAAGGGTGTCTTCTCAACAGTAAAGAATTAAATATTGTTTTGGGGTTTTTTTAATAATGCCTTGATGTAATTAATGTTTTATTTCTCTGCCACTTTCCAGAGGGGAATTTCATTTTGCCCCAGTTTATGGGAAAAAGAAATATGTCATGGGCAAGTTCCCTTACTAAAGAGGACACAGTAAACCCCCAAATGGCATGAAATATTTACCAAAATAAAGCTGAAATATTTACCAAAAGAACAAATACACTTTTGATGCTGCTACTGAAAAACTGCAACAAGCACATTCCTTTTTCATGTTATTTCATCTTATGAGAAAACTCAGAAGGGAATGAGAAGTATTGTGGAAGAATTCTCACTGCCTTTGATAAGCTTCTTTCTACTTATTCTAAAGTCCAGAAGATTCTTTCATTCTAAAGTGAACATTTTTAATGAGTTCAGAGCATTCCAGAGATACCGACATTACTGAGATATCTGCCATGGCGAAAGAACTTGCCTTGAAGTTTACTTTGTTGAGCTAAACCTAACTACCTATGGTGCTAAACCAACCAATAGTGCATGCACATAAGTCTTGCATCTGATTTTTTTGAAAGAGTACAAGTCTCAGTTTATTTCAGCAGAATGACTGTGAGGAGAATATCATCTTCTGAAAAAAAGTGCCACAAGAAAGTTCACTGGGCACCTGCAGCTCCTCGTCTAGCTCTTTGACTTGCTCCTTCTTCCTAGAGGCCAGTTGAAGAAGAATTCAAATTTATTTGGATCAAATTGCCCTCCTATAAAGTGGCTTGTGTTGTCTGGAAAGTCAAGCTTCACTTAGGAAGGCACATGTGGTTATACAGTGCTTTCAGATCTTGAGAGAAACCTCCACGTCCTCCCTTCTTTTCCTCATCATTGCACATAGCATATGCCCTTTTACTAGAGTCTGGGAAACAGCCAATCCAGGTGCCTTCGGTGTTTCATACTTGTAAGGTTCCTGTGCAGGAATCAGGGCATAATTATCCACTAATTCTTCTTGCCTGCATGAAAAAAAAAATGCCTAGAAAAAAGTCATTCAACATGGGCTCACCAAATCCATCTTCTTTCACTGTGGAACTAGAAAGTGAAAACAGGAATGAAGGAGTTTTTCCTCCAAGCCACCTTTCCTTGCTCACAGATCTGCTTTAAGCAGAAGATGCTGCAAACAGGAAGCAGGAATTGAAGCAGTCCATTGTGTGACATAACCTTGAATTGGAGAGCAGGCATCCCACTTGGCTTGCAGTGCCCATGTTGAGCATAGCAGCACCCCGAGATAATTTATTACCCAGTACAACTGAGATTTACAAGGATATCTGAAGGAATCTTTTTGTATGAGCTAATGTGATTAATTAATTTGGTTCCCTCTAAAACCTGGCACAGTGCCTCTAAGAATAATGTCTTAGAGAACACTTTCTTGTGAAATTCTGTGAATGTAAGTTATATGGGAAACCTAGCAGGAACAGGTGGTGACAGCAGTTTCTTCACCTCTGCTTACAGAATGTTTGTGTGTAATATTACATTGATGTAGTAGGTTGTTTCTTTTTGTATATTAATTTTAAGAAATACGTAACAAACTCATCCTGGCGAATCTTTTCAAAACTCTAATACCTAAGCAGTTCCAGTTCAGAAGCTGAAACTGAAGAAAGTACTTGGATTTAGAAGACAAAAACCCATTTACATTATTGTTGCAACCTTAGTGGGTGTTGACAAACTGACATATGTAAATGCTTTTGGAAACACCAGTATTGCAAACAGCAAAGTGTCAGACTTCCCAAACAGAAGGGGAAATGATTGAAAACCCAAAGCCCATCAGAGTTCAATTGATCAGGGACTCCACTTTTGTTTTTATCAAAGAACAACAAAGAAAGCAAAGAACAGTTGATGTTTGCTGAAGGGACTGATCAGCCTTCTGCTACAACTCTATTTTGCTGTACTTAAAAATGAGAACAAGTCACAATGATATTGATATCATAAAGTAACCTCGCTACTGAGAACATATAAGAGTCAAAGAACTAACTGTATTCTGTACCTGCTGAACTAAGCAAAGAATTTTCTGTAAGTGCTTTCTAAGTACCAATTATTACAAAAGCTGGTATTTTTAAATTATTTTTACAATTTTATTTCCTATGCAGTGACGAATCTGTCTGCTCTACACCACTATTAAAATCATGTACAAAACCTGCACTCTTGCATCAGGTTTTGGTTGTGATGTTGCTCATCATTGTTAGTCAAATGAAGACCAAATTACTGAAAGAGAATAAAGAATGGCAACAGAAGGACCAGAGAGAGACCTCTGTATGCAGAGGAAGTAACTTCAGCTACCTGAAGAAGCTGGTCCAGTTAGTAGCCAGTGCTAAACTAAGATTAAGAAGTTTTCTGTAGCTGCCATCTGGAAGGGTCCATGGACTGTAATCCTACTCACATTATTCTGTGTGATCTGAATTGAAGAAAACCCTTGATTAGCAGCTGTACTATAAGAACATATGCTTTTAAAACATTGTCAGAAGGAACTAAACAAGGCTTATACAAATTCAAAGGAGTGCCTCGATTTTCAGGCCACATCACAAGGATCCTTTATCATCTATTATCTTTATTAATCTTTATCTTTGTCTTTACCATCTTTATTTTATCTTTATCTTCGGCATCATAGTCACAAATATTTTTCTTTTACCATCCACATAGATAATACTCCATCCAGAGTGCTGGCCTTCAGAATATATGACAGTCTAATTCCTCTAGTCTCTGTGGCCACACCAGTGAAAAGAGTTTGCCTTCACTCTCTGTGTGATATGGTCAACTATTGGTCACAATCTTCTTACAGCCAGCCTGTTTATGGTTTTACTTGCTGATGGGTCTAGAATGTCTGTCTTTCCTGAGAGACATCCGGTCTTACAGGACTACAAGCATCCATATTAACAAGAAGAGAGGCAATTCATAGCCAACATAGGAGTGCACCATCATCACATTGGCTACCATATCCAGTTCTCAAAAGGAGCTTGCACCTCATCAGAAGCTTGTCAGAGTTTCTACCCAGCTCAGAAGGATCACACTGTCTGTGGCTGAACATCTGTCGCTACAAAATGGTTTTCTTCAGCAGCATATTCTCCTGAAGCTTTTCAAGATCAGATTGAAAACAGATTTCAGTGCTAAAACACATTGTCCATATCTAAGCTTGAGAGGACATGGCTTCAGGCCAGAGCTTGGCTATTTGATTTCTAATTTGGCCATAGCAAATTACAAAGCATAACACTTCAGTACTACTGAACACACTGTTGTGACTCAAATGTGACCACTAATCTTAGTGTCTAGAGATCCTGCAGTTCTTGGGCAGGAACCAGTACCATTCTCCATGTTTCATACCCAAACCAGTTGCCTCCAGTGTTGTCTAGCCTTGCTCATATATTTCTTCTTCTCAGTCCTGTCCTCCACTTGGTCAGGGAGTGCAAGGCACTGTGCAGTGCTTATCTGCTTACCAGTGTTAAAGCACTTAGGTAAGAGTTTCTGACTTGACTCTCTCTTCTGCTGCTCAGACATGCCAGGACTGGAGTTCAGAACAAGCTCAGTTGGCTCTGAAAGATGACTAGAGACTTCCATTACACTGAAGAAGTATGATGCTAAAAAAAATAGGCACTATATAATGCGGTAAAATTTACCTTTATTCCACAAAGAAATACACCTTGTATCTGAGATCAGGAAAAAGTCAGACCTGTGAACAGGCCAAAGGAATTGGAAACAGATCAAAGTGGTCCTGAATACTAAAGCTAAAAATTTGCAACCTCCTGATGCATGCACCTGTCCTTTCAGTGCCAAGAATTTCTTGTCTTGCAGGAACACTATCTCCATGAATAAGGCTGGTGCTTCAAAGAGTATCAGCTGTGGGAATACCAAGCAAAATTATTATCACTGAAGCTTGAAGGTGGCAGGAGTCAGCTCCACTGATAGGCACTGACTGACACATAAAGTGCTATTGGGCATCCACACCAGAAGAATACTTAAGCTGTACCAAAGGGAGTAGCAGGGGGTGGAGAAATGCCTACAGTAGAAGACAAGTGAAAGAAGGTGGGAGGAGAATAAGCTGTCTGGATCAGAAATACAACCAGTAACTCTTGAGCCAGTTGATCCATCTCAAGTCATTCCTGGGCTTTCTGCAAGTCAAACTTCCTGAACTCACTGCCCTATACAGTACATTTGAAAATATAGCAGAGGGCCAGCTACTGTTTTACTAGAGATCTCAGGGATAATTAGTCTTTAGACTCTCAATTCACTGTGCTTGCTCTGGCAGATCATGACATAAACCAAGTGAAGAAAATTCCTATTTTGTTTTTTTTTTGTAATGAGTACAGATATTTTCACCCTAACAGTTCAGCTAACTTCAAATAGGCTATGATTTTTTTTTCTTCGAAATTCTTGGACAATTCAAGTTTTATTCACAGATAATGGACTGAAAATATAGTGAGATTTGTTTCCCCCTCCTTACAGTAAAAAACACAGAGATTCCTTTCCTGAAGAACAGAACCAAGACAGTATAAAGACCACAAAGAATAGACAACATTTCCCTGATGCTGATGCCGTTACATACTGAATTTAAATTATAGGCTTGTGTATATAAAATATAGGACTAGATCCTAGTGTTGGTTCAGTTAATTTACTGTGCCTTCTGGAAACTTTACCTATAATATAGAATTCTGTGAAACAGTGCAAATGATTATAGCATTTGATGAGTACAAGTATTTGGCACAGGTTATGGCATAGGTATTTCTGTCATTGGCAAAATCTCTCTGTGAAAAATCATTACATTCAATTTTCCTTTCATATCCATTTGAAAGCTTGTCTGTTCCCTGAAGTGTTGAAAAGGACTCATCAAGGGAAAGAATCAAGGAATTCTACAACTGAGGTTTTAATTCAGCAGGAGTACAACACAAGGTTGTTGAAGCTGAGTTTTCTTCTCTCCTACAAAACTGACTCTTCCTTTGAATACTTTGTATCTTCATGGAAAATGCACTCATTTTGTTAGACAGACATTGTTAATTGTTTTACTTTACCTATAAAGGCCACCAGTACTTGCAAATTATAAAGAAAGCACTAATGTGAAATGGTAACTTCATGTTAATATCTATAAAAAACACCTGGAGGCAGTAAAGCCTATTTTGAATGGCATTTCAAGGCTGTAATTTTTGAAGCTATATAAGAAATGCTGAAAAATTTTTCTGATTACTTGGTCTCCAAAGTCTGTTAAACTTCATTTAAAATCTCAGTGTTATCCTTCAGAGAAAAAGCATGAAACAATAAAAAATATGGTAAATACCACTGCAAAATGGTGGATTGCTACCCCTTCTCCACATTGGTAAGCAGGAGGTAGAGTGTCAGTGAAAGTGTGAGAGGAAAAATATAAATTTTTTCTGGTTAAGGAAAGAAAGTAGAACAAGGAAATTCAATGCTAGAAAAATCTTTTCCATTAAGCAATAGCTAGACCAGCTTTTTTCAAGTGCAATGCATGGAGAGTAAGTTAACACAAATACAATGACCAAGCTAACAGGAACACAATATGCACTGGTCTTCAATTTTCAAAAGACAAGTGGTTAATGATGGGGAATGGTTTTTCAAAGTTGTTTGACAATCCACTGAGCACTAACTATTGAACTACTTCCAAAACTCATCCTGGATTACCTTTTACTTTCTGGCTGCAAGACCCTGGAAAGCAAAGGGATCTGTCCATTGTTCTGAGAACTAAGTAGACTCAGTGGATTTTGAAGCACAGCTATGAAGCCACCTCTTCTTCAGAGTTGTTTTGGTTTCCATAGAACTATCAGTAAAGGAGTGAGAAAGGCAGGATAGATAAGCCAAGAGTGGGGACTTTCTCAAGCTGTGAACAAAGCACAGATCTCCTGTGCCCAGTTCTGTTTGTCTCAGTTCCAAAGCACAAAATACAGTTTCAGTTCTAAAGCACAGAATATGGTTTCAATTCCAATTTTTCCAAGCATAGGATTTGCCCATAGCTGGGTGCAGATTATAAACTTAAGCTAGAGCAACTCACGTTCATCTCTCCTGGGTAAAGGCTCCTTGTCAGTGCTAATCAAAGCTTTCCCTACTTTTTTTCTAAAATAAAATAATAAAAAAATTACCTTTATCAGACAATGAAAATATCCCATCTTTTAACAGTGTTAGGACACTTTAATTTGTTTTTCAGCTTTAACTTTTGCTTCACAATAGCTGACTTGGAAGATTAACATAGTCCACATTGCAGAAAACCATATAGGTCTGCATCCCTCTTCTGGAAGAATGCTGCCCCTGCCGTGCCTTACATAGCCTTCTTTCTCCTGGCAGGCCCATTCATATGGTTGATTGAAAATGCATCATTCTAAAAAATACATTGTTTTTTTAATCTTGCAACGTCAAGATGATTTAATAGTGCAAATACATCACTGTGACAAATTTAATTAAGAAAGGAAAAAAAGACAGATTAAACCAATGACTAACAATATGAAGTTACTTTCAGCCAATTAAATGATCAGCTTTTGCTAACCAATTTCTTGAGACGATGTACAATTAAAAAATGTGTCGACTTTGGAAAGAAGGAGAGGTGTCCCAGGCGATGTTTAAAGATGTTGTTAGGTCATGTAGAAAAAGAATTAGGGAGGCAAAGGCCCAAGTTGGAGCTAAATTTGGCTACTTCTGTTAAGGATAATAAAAAAGGTTTCTATAAATACATTAATAGTAAAAGAAATGATAGGGATAATCTACACCATTTATTAAATAAGGAAGGGAATATAGTTACTGAGGATGGGGAAAAGGCAGAGATACTTAATACCTTTTTTGTTTCCGTTTTTAATAGTAAAACTGATGGTTTACAGAACAAGTCCTTGCTTAAACTAGTTGATAGGGAACTAGTTGATAGGGAACAGTGTAGCCCCCCCCATGGTCCAGGTGGAAGATGTTAGAGACCTGCTGTCCAACCCGGATCCTCGTAAGTCTATGGGACCTGATGGGATTCATCCTAGGGTNGGGAAACCTGTGGATGTAGTGTATCTTGATTTTAGTAAAGCCTTTGACACTGTTTCCCATAACAAACTCCTGGTGAAGCTGATGGACTGTGGCTTAGACAGGTTTACTCTGTCCTGGGTTAAGAACTGGCTGGATGGCCGAGCTCAGAGGGTGGTGGTGAATGGAGTCACGTCCAGTTGGAGGCCGGTCACCAGTGGGTTCCCTCAGGGTTCAGTGTTGGGGCCAGTTTTATTCAACATCTTTACTGATGATTTGGATGAGGCTATGGAATCCATTATTAGTAAGTTTGCGGAAGACACCAAGCTTGGAATGAGTGTCGATCTGTTAGAGGGAAGGAGGGCTCTGCAGAGAGACCTTGACAGGCTGGATAGATGGGCTGAGTCCAGTAGCATGAGGGGTCGGTCTCTTCTCTCAGGCTCCCAGTGACAGGACAAGATGACACAGTCTTAGGCTGCGTTCAGGGGAGGTTTAGGTTGGATATCAGGAGAAACTTTTTCACAGTGAGAGTGATTTCCCACTGGAATGGGCTTCCCAGGGAGGTGGTAGAGTCAGTGACCCAGGATGTGTTTAAGGATAGGTTAGATGTTGAACTTACTGCCACATTTTAAATGGTTTGGATGGTATAGATGTTAGACTGATGTTGGATAGATTGTTAACCTAGGTGAAGTTTGGACTTGATGATCTCCATGGTCTATTCCAACCTTATTAATTCTGTGTAATTCTGTGTAAAAGGTCCCTCCAAAGGTAGTTCAGAACCTGCAGAAAATGTTCTCTTTTGTGCTGAAACAGTACCCTTTAAACACCAATTTAAAGCTTTAGTTTTTAGAGTACCAGAGGACTAGTGCTGCCTCTTTGTGAGACTAGCACAACCAAGACCCATTCAGCTTTCTAAGTGTGGTGGTTTAAGCACCACTGTTTTAACTAAGGGCAAGCTCGACAGTGATGAGAAGACTGAACAGAATTTTGAACAACAGGGAAACAGTTTATTCGTCTGGAGCTCAACCAAAGAAAGATAACAGTTTAAGGGAACTCCAGACTTTACACAGAATTAAACCCAACAAAAACCACGTGAAAGGGAAAAAAAAAAGAAAAAAAAAGAAATAAGGGAACTGCTTTCAAAGGCCAGGCAGGCTGGACCAGGAAAAGCAGTGGGAAGGGAAAGCCACTTCCTCTTCTTTCTCCCTCTGGTGGTAATTAACTCCCAGCCCTTGAAGTCTCTGAAAAACACAACAGAGTGAAAGGTCCTCCCCCCAACCCGGGATGTTATTTGGGGAAGCTTTCGACCTGTCGTTGTGCTGGCTTGGCTCTGATGCCAATGGGGATGGGCGGAGTCAAGCCACGAGGCCCGGGAGTTGGACAAGAGGGGCCGTGCTGCTGCTCTCCAGCTTTGCAGGAAGCCAAAGAGAGTGAACTTCCGTTGTTTCGGGCTTTTAAGCTCTCCAAGTCCCGCACGAATCTTGCAGTCCTCTTCCCGGCTTTGCCTCTTCGGATTGGACAGCAGTCCAGGCTCCACCTCCCCCTTCGAGATCCCCGGCTCAAACAAAATGGCATTTCCTCCCAAAATTGTGAGCCGACTGTTCCCTGGCGTCATGTTTTTACCAGCCGCGGGATGGCTGCCACCTCTCTAAGGCACCCACCGACCGCGGGGACCCTCGAAAGGGGTCCCCGAGGGCTGCAGGAGCCGCCCAGGCAGCCACCGCACCCACACTGCCACGCAGGGGCCATTCCTGGGACTGCTGGCACCACGGGATCTCTTGCCAGGCTCCCTCATGGCAGCACGGGGGCTGGCGCAGCCACCGGGGCACTTTCATAGCAGTGTAGGGCCGGCAGAGCTACTGATGACTGCCAGGCACTGGCCATGGCGGCGGGGCGCTTCTGATGTTACTGCCCCACAGCCACGGGCACTGTGGCACCACCGAGAATTGCCCATTGGCAGCAGCCAGCTAGCACCGGGACCACACCGGCAGGGGACTCAAACCCACAGCAGCGCCACACCTGCCAGCCCCCATCCCCCACCTGTACCCATGGAAAGCCATTGGATGCCCCATGCAGTGTGGCGAGGGGAACCCAGGGAATGCTAGCGGATGCCGCGCAGCATCACAAGGGGAACCCACATCTTCGCCGCTGCCCGCACAGCCGAGCCAGGTCCACGCTGGAATTAAACCCGCCGCGTGCCGGCAATCACCACTGAGGAGGGGGACGAGCCACCCATGTGCGTGTCCGCTGTGTTTTGGTAACTTCTTGTCAAGAGAACTGCGGGGGACAACCAGGGCGACCCCCCCCCGTCTCCCCCCACCTCTCTCTGGGCCAGCTCCGGAGGGCAAGGCAGAGGAAACAGCTGGGCAACCCCCACCACTGTCCTCGAATGAGAAATAGAGCGGGCACCATCCTTCCCTCCAACTACCCCAAAAGGCAAGGTGGAGGGGGAAGAGTGAGGGAGGACTATTAAGAAAAAACAAAAACAAAACAAAAACAACCAAAAAACACAAACAAAAAAAAACCCCCAGGGTTTATACCAGAATGGGGATCCCTTTCCCTCCCC
>VXBA01005216.1:9017-34392 GCA_013399895.1 Serilophus lunatus | reverse complement strand
CTCCCTCCAGAGGACCCAGCACCCCCCCCTTTTTCCCAAACCCCCCCACTAAGAGGAAAATGTTCCGGCTGAAATTACTTTTCACATGCTGAGAAGATCATGATTCGTTTTATCCTCAGCAAGTTGTCTCAAATAGGTGAGATGGAAATAACTGGAAATTATGCTGATTGGTATATGACAGCATGTTGTGTTGGTTTGCTTTTCAAGAGTTTCATTCTGTTCCTCCTGTTGATAAGAACTGGCCACAAGTACTCTTTGAAGCAGAATTGGCCTAGCCTCCACTAAGCCCAGCATGAACCCAAAGCAATGTTAAATCCCCAGTAAACTAGGACTGGAGGAGGGAAAGAACATCAAATGACAAAAACTGAAATTTTAGTAAGACATCAGGCCTAATCCATGAGGAAGCAGGGCTGAAAAGAGATTTCAAGAGAGCTCATGGCAGATCTGGAGGCAGCAAGCAGCAGGGGGAGAGCTGTTGAAGCAGGAGTTCAGAGCTGTGCAGCCAAAGTAAGGCATGTAAGGTTGGTGTCAATATTCCACCAAATTTTTTTGCAGCATGTCAGCTCTGAAAAGCAATGAAAGTTAGAATTCTTAATTGATTAGAAGCTTGCAGCAAACATTTAATAGCAAGAGGAAGTAACAATATTCTTAACCCCTGTAAAATTGTTCATGTTTTTAATTCAGTTAATGCATGAAGACATGCAAAAATACTCTTCTACTAAACTCTTCCATGAATCTGTTAACACCATAAGCCAAGCTTAGAAAAACTATAGAAGGAAATTTATCCAAGGATTATAAAGGTTGGAGGTGGTTTCAATTTTATACCATTTTACCTTAGTACCATATGCATGTTTGCAAATTAATATTTAATTACTAACATCTGAAATTAATATTTGACATTAAAAAAAATTATCAGCAAGAGGAAAATTTCGGTAAGTTTCTGTCTCTCTGCATGATTAGAAATGCAAAAGATTTTCTATTTTCGTTTTCCTGCCCCATACTCTATAGCATGTAAACTCAAGATTCTCTCTTATCTTTGCCGCACTTGAACTGTGTGACTTTATTCTGGTATTGTAATTTCTTAACATGCAGCACATGCAATGCACAATAAGCCTGTACTTCCTGAGTTTTAGCAGAAAAACTTTTGACTGACTATGAATGTCCCTTTTTTGAAAAGTCTTCAGAGTTATTGATAATAGAACTAAATTTCATGCTCATTCTTTTGTAAAACTCCTGTCTGCCAGCACGTAACATAAAGATGAGTGGGCATTTCTCTAGATATGTAATTATCCCCTTGAGAAATTTGAAAAGCTCTAGAAGTTGGACACATTCATGTATTTTGTGTTAATAATTCATGCAAATTTCATGTGAAAGTCTGAAATCCATAAACAGCCTTGTGAAGAAAGATTACGTGCAGGTAACCTCAAATACCAGGCAGCAGAAGGATTTAGGAAAATTTATTTATGAAAAGAACAATTAACATTTCAGCACTAGCTGCACCAATTCTGGGAAAGACATATCCCTAGTTCTTCTCAGGACTTTTATTGTCAGCCTAGGCCTTCAAATTATGTCTTCCAGAACTTACCTTCTCTCATACCAGGGAGTCAGCCTCTCTGGAATGCAGCAGGGGAAAACACCTAAGACTGTCCCTGGGAAAGATACCTCTTTCACAAGTGACAAAGTTTTCTTAAGCGACATAAACCATTGCCTCCTCAAAACAAGTCTTCTCAAAAGATTCTTCTATACTTATAAGCCTATTTCTGATAGTTCCTGCAGAAGGAAAACTCCTTGGAGTCCCAAATGGTCGCTTTTTCCTTGCAAGGAAATCTAATAATTGATCCATGCCATAAGATTTAAACACCCAGTTGCTACAAATTTTAATATGTTTTATTTTTGAATCAAGTTCAGTTCTGCTTTAGTAGTTTTCTTCTTTGATGTTTATCATCTAATCATAATATAGACCTATATCATAATTTATTGTTTGGGAACACCTCATATTCACAGACACCTGAAGTCACAGTGGAACAGCACCTGAAACAATCACCAATACAAAACTTCTAGATTCAAGGTGAAAGTAAGCAAAAAGAAGAGTCACAGAAAAGCCACCTAAATCCTAGTCTGCTGACCTGTCTCCCAGTTCACTTGTTTTTCTCTGATCTAGTGACAGCATTCTTCCTCTGAAACATTTCACCACATCTGGAAAAAGCCTTTTCTTTCCCACAGTTACTCTTTCACTCCTGTATACATTGAGTTTGTTTTGCTCCCAGCCACAGAGTATTCTGAGAATACTGAATATTCACTTTATTTTAATCATACCTTTTGCCAGCCAGGTCTCAAAGCCAAGAAAATGTTCATGGAAAAATAAGCACTCGTATCATGTTTGTCACTGTGAAAGAAGACTTTTGCAAGCACGAACACAGTGTTGTGACATAACTTCAAGGGTTTTGGGGGGTCTGGGATATTTTGTCTGGCATTTGTGTGTGTGTATCTATGTGTGTTTGACTGATTGCACATTCTGTAGCAGCATTTTCTCTCAGGAACTCCACATGCCTTGTGGATTGCTGGGCAATTTGAATATGTCAAACTCAGTCATAGCCAGCTCTGATAGGTGCTTTCATCTGCAGTTTCCTATTAGCTCTGCAGTATTTATTCAGTCTTGTCCTTAGTGAGAGGGATGTTTTCAAGCTGCACTTACTGCTTTGAGATTAGTTCTTCCACTGCTCCCACCAGTTGTAATTGTTAGTTTCATGCAGTTCTTTGACAATAACAAATCCACACTTGCCTATAGGTTTTCATCCTCAAAGCTGTGATTGCAATTCAAATCAGACCTCATTTGTTGGTCTGTCTTGCCAGTTTTGTTTTCGGGTTTTTTAACCTTTTTCTTGACGTGCTTAACTTTTACCCAGCCTCAGAAGTAACTGCAGTTCTTTTAAAGTACTAATGAGCTGTAATGTTATCTTTAAAGTATTGCCTACTTTGAATGCTGTAGCCCCACCGGGCTCTTTTCTGTGGGGATTGCTAATAAAATATCAGTGCTTGGTAGTGGCTATTGCATTTATGAATTGTTTTTACAGAGAGTTGATGTGATTTGGTTAATGTTTATTAGCCAACACTATCAAACAAGCATTACTTTTTGCTGTGTGCTTTGTATGTGGGAGGGGTTTAGGGTACAAGTTAAAAAAAGTGTAATAGTTCAATTTTTTTATAGTTTTACATGTAATGTCATTGGAATGCATCCTGTGCTTTATAGTTGCACCTGAATTTAAGAGACAGTAAGTGAGTAATTGCCAAGCAGATTGTTAGATGTGGTCTTTGGGGTAAAGGCAGGGGAAGCATTGCTAACTGGGGCTTAAATTTGACACTTCTTAGCTTTGCAGCATGCGTTCACAGAAAATGTGCAGGACTTTAAGGTAGGAGTAACTGTTATTTTGAATATCCTCATCCTGTGCTCAATCCCATCTCATATTCTTTTGGAAGACATTTACTCCTTCAAATAATGATGTTTGTTTTCTCTGTTTTCTCAAGTTCTTCATGTCAAACAAGAACCAAGCTACACCTGGTGACTCACAGAGATATAATAGTGTATCTTCTTTTTAAGATATTTCCACAGCAAGCCTGACCATAAGGGGAGATTATGAGCAGGGAAATATACAGGGAACTCCTACTCTGTGGAGTCAAGTCTCAATGGTGTACCACAGCTTTACATCTTCTGCTTTAACCTTTCATAAAGGCTTATAAGGCAGCTGGACATTAGCATAGTGATATCCACTGTCCCTATGTCATTGGAAGGCAATTTGTCCTCAGTAATTAGACTGCAAAACTGGTAGTTTCCCAGCACTGTCTGGTCCACCCTTTTCTTTTCCAGTTACAATGTCATTTGTACTACATTCTGCCCACACTTCTGCCTTAGGATTGCAGTTGTTCAGCCACTAGCCTTGGCAGAATTACAGCTTCTATTTGGCACAAGCATGTACTACAGTCACATGGCACCCATGGTCCTGAAGGAATGTGTTTCTCCATAAACACAAGGAATCAGTGAAGGTTGGAAGCTTTTTGAGAATTAGGCTAATCTTCACACAAGTACTTCTGCTCATCCATCTGGCATGATGGCTACCATTTGCTCTTCTATATGCAATTTGGCATTAAGTTAAGCATCCAGCAAAGACTGTCAGTCACAGAGAAGATGGAGGGAAATTTTCCAGAGTGGTCTTACATTGCACTGACATTTAACAGTACTACTAGGTCTTAGTAGGGTCCCTGAGATGGCATCCCAGTTGATTCACCAGTGACAAAAGACTCCTGCCGAAATTGGTGAGTGTAATCTGAGAACTGCCATTGCAAGGCAAGATGAGATGGAGAGTTTTCTTCCATCATCAGCATCACTCTGGTCTTCACTGAAACCATAGTAGTGCTACCTTGTTAAAGGAAGCCTCATCTGAGAGGCTCAGAGTAACATAGTCACACTGAGATGGTGCCTCTTCACATGACCTCAGTGCCACTCAGAGTGACTTTGAACTGAAAGACCTGGCATTGGATGTAGTGCATTTTTTGTTTAGTTTTGTTTGTTTTGTTTTAGTCATTGGAGGGTTTTGTCAGACTATCTCTTATCACACTGGAAAATGGTAGGGTGACACCATTGTTTGATGAATCAATTAAAATTAATTTCCCAACAGCCAAGCCATCATTGCGTTCATTAATATTGGTAAATTTGTTGTTGGTCTGTCATTTTTCATCACATTAATTCCCAATAGCATGGAAAGCTTAGGTATAATTAATCCTCTTGAAGATGAGAGTTGTTCTTTTTCTCCCCTCCCTTGAACATGGAGGTCTTCCTTGGAGAAGCATGAATAGTTTCTTTACCATCAGCTGCCAGTCTATTGGCAATAGCAAGGCAGTCTGTAAAAGATGTAAGCTTAAGTCTCCACCAATTAATGAGCCAGAGCAGTGTTAGATGCCTACAGAGACTTAGGGTGGATGAGAGCCAGACATTCTCTGACAAACAGCAACATAGTGGAGGAAGGTTTGTGTGCATTATCTCCAAATACAAGCTTACAGATGCTGTTATTTTTTGTACCTGAACAATCTGTGATAACTGCATATAAAAATTATGTAAGAGACTGAGTGAAGTGCACAGTCTTGGAAAAGAACTTGAGTCAGACTGTGAGGGAAATATACTTCTTAAGCCTACCACTCAGGATAAACCTTGGCTCCTGGGCAAAACAACGAATGCCCTAAAGCACAGAAGCTCAATGAGAGCTCAGGTGTCCCATCTGAGAGAACAGACCTGTTTCAAATCTCACTTCTTGGCCAGTTGATACCCAGAATTTGGAGAAGACCCCATATTCTCACCAAACACCTCGGTAATCAAAGAGTCAGGATTCCATTAGGCAGGCAGATCACTGAAAGAAGTGTGGAAAGGTAGAAAGGAAGGAAGTATGGAAATATAAAGGAAAATACTCAGATGCTGTATGCTGTCACTGACCTTCTATGTTACAGTGAAACCCCGGGAACTTGCTGGCTAGATGTGCAGTTTCTGAGGTAGTCTCTCAGAACAACTAGGGACATCAGCTTCCTAGGCTGCTATTGAAGGCCAAGCAGAATCATCTGCTCTGCTGCCTGAAATGTGATCCTCATCATCTTCTTTTCTGACTAGAAAAAGCTTCTAGCATACCTGAGATGGCTGGCATAAGAGATAAGAGAACAGAGAAGCCACTAATCTTACTATTTGGTTGTGATGAGGGCAGGGGTCCCAGTCCACATCAGCAGACAGACACAGAAGAAATGAGCCCTGCAAACAATGTGGCAATAGAGATATGAGCCTTTAATGCAAGGGTGGAACTAGTAAAAAATGTTTTCACCTGGAAATATCTCATGTTTTCTCTTTCCAGGTAAAAAGGAGAGAGATTTGGAAAACTAATTATGTAGGATCTAGATCAGTGCTTTGGAAAAGGCCACATGATGCTTTGTGGTCACTAAACAGAGCAGAAAGAGACTTTCTCTGCTAAGCAAGGAAGGCAAATGGGGTTTTTTTGGCAGACATTAGTTAACACTAGAAATGACCACACAATGCTAGGAAGTAATTCCAATATGCCCATAGCCAAACCCTGAATTTCCTTGGCTCAAGAAACATTCCCCTTGGCCATTGCAAGTTCTTTACTGCTCAGCAAACAGAAGCACTGCCAAGAGTGACTGAGCAGAGACTGAAAAACTGCAGAAAAGAGGAAAGGTATTTACCCCAGCCTTTTCTCTCCAGAACGTGTCAAGTGTCCCTCAGCCTTGCTGAGCAGCAGTTCCATGTCCCATAACATGCTACATGAGCATTAGTGTGTGTTTGTGTCCTTCCTCATCCCTTTTGCTTTTATTTTACTCATAAAGTCTGCGTACTCTCTTTGGCTAGAAACAAGCCAGGAACGTACAAGCCAGCTCAGTCAGAGCTTAATAAGTCTTTTATGGTCTTCAGTGGAGGAATGTGTTTTAGCACAGTAACTCACTTTCTCAAGGCAATGCTTTCTCCCATTTCTGCTATCTTGAGCAAACAATAGTGTTCTGACACAGGATATCTGCTGAGCAGAAGGCTCTTTCAGCAGGCCTGTACATCTACCCTGGCAGCAGCTGGTACCTTATATGAAACCCTGGATTTAGTCCTGCCTGCTTCCATGGGGAACTCAGTCTTCACTGGAGACTTTCAGTCACCTGTCTGACAGTGACTACAACCAGGAACTATATAACATCACTCACAATGAACTCTGCATTTGTTCAGTCCTAAGCATTGCCTTCCACGATGACTACAACCTCTGCTGAGCCCTCACTCAATGGTACTAGTGGGAAGGAGTCTTTTAAAATTTTTTCCCTTTGTTAATCTCTTACATTACCTATTAATACGCAAAGTTTTATTCTTTTTTTGTCTTGTGTTTTGTGTAGCCATTTGAAAAAGGGCTTTTGAAAGGGAGTGTAAGAGAGCAACCCACCTACCTGGTTTTCAAATTCAATTTTCCTCAAAGCTGTCCCGGGAATGTGGGCTGTGGAGGGAGCGGGAGTGGGGCCCTTTCTTCAGCTGCTCTCCCAGGGTTTGGGGAGGGAAGCTGGGATCAGGGCCGGGGCCGGACAGCAACGGCTTCTCGTTTCCCTGAGGCCATCTTGAGATGGAGCAGGGATGGGACTGGGGCCGGGGCTGGGTGGCAGCTCATCACCCCGAGCTCCCAGGAGCATGGGGGCCAATCACTAGCAGCCAGCACGCATTGCCCCGGGGCTGTGTTGTGCCGTGTGTGGTCTCTCGGTCCCAGAGTTGGGATGGCCTCTGTTCCTGCTTGCTGTCCCCCTCTCCCTGCAAAGTGCACAGCCCGGGACTGTCCCTCCCCGCGCGGGCACAGTGGCCTCCTAGGGCAAGCAGCAGCCTGGGGGCACGGCCGCAGGGAAGGCCCAGCGTGCTCATGGGTGGCGGCTTCTCGGCCCCTGGAGCACGGGCAGTGGCATGCAGCCCCGGGCCAGCCCTGGCCAGAAACTTGAGCACAACTGCCACTTCTGGACAGCGACGGGGGGGCCGGTCCTGGTACCGTGTTGGCGCTGGGGCATCTCGAAGGTGCTACAGCCATGAAAACAAAGATGGCGCTTAACAACTGGGACTCGTGGTTCTTCGTCAGGAAAACACCGGAAACCGAGGCAGGGCCCGGCCGGCTGGACGAATGGGAAGCCAGCTTGGCCAGGAAGAAGGCGACGAGATCCACATGAGAACGAGAAGGCTTAAAGGTCGAGGCACGGCCCCACCCCGGCCCTTTCTTCAGCTGCCACTGCGAGGAGAAAGACCACAGGTCCAGTCCCCAGCACCCGCAGGCCCCCCATGGGAGGATTCCACCCATTTCTCTCACCATGAGAGCCATTTCCAGCTCGGCTGGCAAGTAACCATCGGGGAGGTGGTGGGAGGGAGTCGTTTTTACTTCTTTTTTGTGTTTTTCAGAGAGACTGAAGGGTCAGAAGTGCTTTCAAAGAGAGAGAGAAGGGAGAGACAGATTTCCTACCCTTCCCCCCTGCTTTTTTTTCAGCTAGTCATTTTAGCTGAGCAGTTCCCTTTCTTTTTTGGTTTTTTCCCCTTTTGTGTTTTTTTTAGCTTGCATGCCAGGTGTCCCTCGGTGTAATTCTGGGGTCTCCTGTGGGTTATCCCTACTTCCCTAACTTAAACTCCTTGTAATAAATTGTTCACCTGCTGCAAACTCTATTCATTTTTTCCGTCACCTTTATTGAACCCGCCCCCTGAACACTAAAAGGTGGATTAAATCACCACAGTTCTGTTTTTCATTTCTGTTTAGAAAGCCAAAAATTTTTTTTTAATTGCTTTTCCTTGAAGATCCTTAGTCTGGAGAGACTATGATAACCACAAGTGAGTAAATACACTTAGTTAAAAGAATTTCCTGACTGGAAAGAACAACTCATAGTGAGGTGCTTGACATTCCAATTTTATTGAGGTTTAAATCTAACAACCATGATTATGGTTGAATCTGCTGAATTTTTTGAGTCATGCAGGACTGTCTCATCTCAGCATTTGAGAAAGGAAATGAGGGCGGAAAGGAATTTTTCAAGTGGAAAACACTTGCAGACCCTAAGAAATAAAAAACTTGTAAGCGATAGATGGTCACTGATTAGCTTTAAAGAAGCTTAAATCAGTTCATGGACAGGGGAAAAAATCACTAACAGGTAAGTGTTACCATCAATGAAGATTTAATTTTAGTGAACTGTCTATGCTTCTCCTATTTGCTAAGCTTCTTACAAAACACAGTTAGCTGTTTAAGGGGGCACTCTGTGTGCTCCACTTACATAAGTATGCAGTGGACTTTACAGCAGGTAAATAAATTTCCATTTTAAAAATATATGTATTTAAATATCTGACTATCAGCTAGGGTGTTCTAACTATTTTTTTGGTGTCACAACCAAGAGTAACATTTGGTAAAAAATATCTTTTTGTTTCATCTTGTAATTCCCAAGAGTCTTTCTGACATACATTCTTTTGATATTTTTGGCATCTGTTTCAAAAGTCCTCAGAGAAGGCTTCTTATGTAAAGAACAATGCATCTTGCTGGGACATCTCAAAGATAACTCAGTGTCATTAATCTCACTTCACCAGTGGTTAGTTCTATAACTCTTCTTCTCAGACAAGTGAACTAGACTGGTAAACAATGGACAGTGTTCTCCCTTGTTGCTTTGCATGGCAATGGCTCCCCACAGCCTGTTTTTGTGCATGACTTCAGTATTCATGCTGAGCTATCCTTCATAATCATGGTAACGCAATTTGTGTAGCTCTGCAATATATGAAGGACATTGATGTGCTGCAGCATGTTCAGGGAAGGGCAATATTGCTGCTGAAGGGTCTGTAGCACAAGTCTAGTGACAAGCAGCTGAGGAACCTGGGGTTGTTTAGTCTGGGGAAAGTGAGACTCAGGGAGGATTTTATGATTCTCTACAACTACCTTAGAGGAGGATGTAGTGAGGTGGGTGTTGGACTCTTCTAGGTATCAAGTGACAGGATGAGATTAAATTGTTTCTATTTGTACAGGGAAAGGTCTAGATTATGTATTAGAAAATTTTCTTTTCATAGAGAAAATTTGTAACATTTTGTTTTTGTAGAACATTAGAACAGGGAAGTAGTGGAATCACCATTCATGGAAGCATTCAAAAAATGTGTGGATATGGCACTTGACACCATGGTTTAAAGGTGAGCATTGTGGTGGTGCTACAATGACAGTTGGATTTCATGACCTTAGAGGTCTATTCCATCTGTGATTCTATGATATGCTGCACTCAGTTGTCACAAAAAAAAAGAGGACTCTTTGTGGCTGTGGGATGAATATCTGATAAGTGTCTGTTCAGCTCTTGTTAACTAGGGAAATCTGAAAAAGTGTTTCATTTTCAATAATTTAAAAGACAGCTGCTAGACATGCATGCAGAAATTTTCCAGCCTACCCAGCTATGAAACTGGAATAGTAGAGATTTCCTTAGCTATGCACAGGTTTCAGGTTGATGACTTGATATCCAAATCTGAAGTGATAGTACAATAGTTTGGCTATTTTCAGCATCAATAAAGTGAAAATTGAAGCAGAAGATAAAGTATTAATACCACATTTGTATTTCAGTACACATTCTCTCTTCTTGTGCAGACTGGCCTTTACTTGGGTTAGGTTTTTTTTTGACCAGTAGCTGACAAGCTGGAAAGATTATGTTCTGATTTGTATAAAATTTAATTTTTTTTAATTAAAAATTAAATAGAAATTAATTATATTTTCAGGCAAGCAGTCGTTGCTTGCAGTGCCCTTAACTTCTTATAGCCTAGCTGAAATGATCGCCACAGAAGTTTTAAATAATCCTTTTCTAACTCAAAATATGCTCAGCAGCTGCAGCTTGAGCTTGCTAAATACACTGCTATATCTGACCCTCTCATATAAAAATAGCATTTGTGAGAAAAGCAAACCTCAGATGAAAACATTTTTTCCATCCCGCAGCACTAGCAAAATTCAGCTTCTCTCTAAATACTGAAAGATCAAGAAAGCGCGAGTGTTTAACATTACATGCTTCAGCCATTTGTCTTTCTCAGATGTACTTTTAACACCTCTCTCAGTCTGTAGAATTCTGAGAGACAGGCTGTAGCAGAGTTATCTTCAACAAGGAATGTCCCAAAGCAGTTACATTCTTTTTTGATGTGTTGGGTTTTGTGAGGTTTTGCTTAGTTGTTGGGGTTTTTTTGTTTAGGGTTTTTTTGTTGTTTTCTAAAAGAAGGGGGACAGTTGGAGAGGGAGAATTAAAAATCTGCGTTGGGATTTTTAATGGGGAATGTTGATGTTTCCCACAAACCTCCTGGGATGCCAACATACAAAACAGCATTGTGAAAGCATTGTACAGTAGCCTTCATTCAATTCCTATTTCAAAGAGAACTTCCTAGAGCCTAGGTCAGCCAAGGCACTTTGGGAATAGAATTAAATCAAGCTGTTAAAATGGACTTAATCAGGACAGACCATGATGAGTATCTTTGCACCCAGCTTTTCATTTGGAAGTTTAATTTCTGCCCTAACTGTGTAGTCTGTGCTTCCACTGCTGTCTGTGGAAATTGAGAATTTGCAGTAAGGCTAATCATTGTATCCCAGGATCAATGTCTGAGAAACAGATCACTAATGCATCTCCATAACCACAGTAATTTTTCACCAGAAGCACTCATGATGTGCCTGCTGATGTCTTGTCGTGTTCTCATTTGGAGCATATTTTATCTGACACGGTGTACTTTAAAAATGGGGAAAAGTAGATTGTACCAGCTTAACCACTCAAATGTATCCTTCTGTATTTTTCTGAATAAGAAGGCAGAAGCTAGTCTGAAAGAATAATTTATCTCCATTGAAAATGAAGCTGATCAAAATAATCTGCTACCCTTCTTTGGTAACTAAATATTCCCCCCAATAACACTGGTCTGATATGATTATTCTTGTTCCCTTGACCTGGTTCTTTCTTAGGGGAACCAGCAAAAAATATTGTCTTGCCCTGATATCTTCCTCCAACACAGATCTTGTATTGAAGTAAAGAATAGATGGAGAGCCTGACCTTGAACTCACAGACTAAAGTAGCATTAGGTGTGTTGGTTTTGGCAGTACTGGGGTCAAATCTGAGATGGGATGTAAATAGTGTGGGTTGATTCTTTGTGACAGTCCTGTGGCTGCTTCTGTTAGTTAAAAAAAAAAAAAAAATATCCCCAAGGTCGTAAGGAAGACCTTTCCTAGGGGAAGGAGTATCACATTTTTCTATGCTGTTACGATGCAACACTTTAATGCCAAATATAACTACTGATCTGTCCCTGAGCAAGTAAAATGAGGCTTAGCTGTGTGTAACCTGCCATCAGAACAGTTTTGAATATATCACAAATTCTGAATCCTGAGATGCATTTGGTGTCATTGCAAATCACTGGTTTGCATTTTTTGTCTTAAGATTTAAAGGTATCCACATTAAACTGTAGTTAGATGTCTGTGCTTCTTTCAAAGGAGCATTGTTCTGCCCTTCTAAGGACAAGTAATTCCTAATAGCAAAACTGATTTAAAATTTGATAATCACCTGTAGATGACAAATCTCATCAGTGTCTCTGACAAATGAAAAAATTAGCATATCCATTCAAATGACATCCATATTTCTCCTCTATTCTGTTAATATTATATTTATATCAGCAACCATACTTTGATTTCCAAGTGTAGCCTGGTAGCAATTTCACAGGAATGCATTGCAAACAATTTATGAAATCACTGGTGTTTTTTATTGGCTGTGATTCCATTTTAAAAGAACATCATACCATTTACCCACATCATGCAGGAAAAAGTACCAGGAAAATAACAAATTAAAATCACATTCACAAAGTCTCTACTTTAAATCATCTTCTAGTACTGCATGCATCTGAAAGAAAGCTGGGGAGCATTTCTACTAGAAAATGCATGGCTAAGTTGAATTTTACTCTGTGTGTGTGAGAAAGAGAGAAAACAGGCAATTTTTTTAATGACAGTACTGAAGCATTTTACTAACTCAGTGCATGAAGAAACAGTTATCTTGATAACATATATTCAGAACAGATACAGACAACTTTTAGATACATAAGACATTACATTTAGATCACAACAGCTAATTTCTAGCAATGCTTATTCTAGCACAGTAAGCTTGGCAAAAAGATGTATTCAGCAGCACTGGTATGGTCGTCCTTGATGAAGAAGAAGGGCTGGGAGGGACCTACCTAAGCCAATGTATGATACTAGAAACACAGACAGAGGAACTCCAAAGTGATTTAGCATATGATCTTATATTTTGTTTTATTCACTTTAAACACTAGAGTAGCATTCATAATTAATATTGCAGTCTGATTTCATATGGCTTTCTCTAAATATAAATGTGAGTTCACAAGGTCAATGGCAAACAAAATCATTTACCCTCCAAATGTGAAGGCTCTTGGACTATTTTTTTATTAACCAGTAAGGTCTTGGAGGTGTGAGGGAAAATGACTGCAATGTCTAGCCACCAACCTTTCCGTGTAAATAAAAACTAGTCATAAAACTAAAATACCTCATTTACCTGAGATTGAACAGACCAGTGATGCAAATAAAACAACGTCATGAAAAGACAAAGAGATATTCAGAATCCAAACAATGAACCATGCATCTCTTTGGTCTTGTTTAAATGGTTCATCGCCTGCTTGAGTGCTGAGTGGAAAACCATCTGAGACAATGCTTCTCATTTCTACACATGAGCCAAAGGTGTCTATGCCCCTTGTTGCCAGTTTTAAGTGGGAAAGGAAAGACAGACAAGAGAGAGGGGAGAGTACCTTCTCTCGGGTCTCTTCAGCATGGCTTAGGCACTTCAGGGACAGTGGAACAGAAGTCCACAACTCATGCAGCATGCCAAAAATGATGTGAGGCAAAACTGAGCAAAACCTATCCAGTACCTACAGTAGATCTTCTGTCATGTTTCTAATTGAAAGAAAAGGAAAACAAGAACTACCAGTTCACACTCGGCTGAACTCTCTGTTGTTCATGGAGGAAGGTCTGCTGCTGACGTGGCAAGGTCAGGTACAGAAGCGATGACATGGCTGACCTGGGAATCTCCCACAATGAAAAAGACTCAGTAAACACTATTTAATAAATCACTTTCCCTTTCTCCTCTTCTTTGTGAACCTGGCATGAGGTCTACCAGACTCAGCATAGAGTTCCTACGGCCCTCTTCAGGGTTTCAATCCAGATGTACACACAGCTCAGGAGCTCAGCTCACAAAAGGAGTATTTTTAATGTTCTGAGATCAGGGATAGCAGTACTTGCTTAAGAAATTTGAGCACAGGCAACACAAGTTCCTGACTTGTTGACCAGCATAGCTGCTGAGCCAGTTAGAAAAAACAGCACCAAACAGTCTTCCTTTCTTCTCCCTTCCTTCTCCGATTTCCTAACTTTCCAGACATGTGCACAAACATGCACATCAAGCTGCCAGAGAGATGGTGAAAACCATCAGCAGTAGCATTCCACAAGGAGCACCACAGGCACAAAATTCTGATCCTATGTCAAGAATAGTATTTGATAGCTGAGGAAGGGTGTTGGTGGTTAGGGAAAAGTCAACAAGCAAGTGGTAGGGAAAAGCCAAAGCAAAATGGAATAAGCTTATCCTTTTATTTGATTGTTTGCAGAGTTCTCCAGCACAAGCCCAGTGGAAAACATGAATAAGTTCCTTTTAGCAGAGGCACATTTCTGATGGTTCTACTTATGTGTTGGAGGACACAGGCCATAGAGATTAATCAGGGCATTTCAAAAGTATTGATGTCTGTATGCCACTGTGATCTAGGTTAGCAGATTTAACTACCAATGAGTGTCTGCAGCCCTGCATTTTAGTTTTCAGGGATGCTCCATGGTAGAGCATCAAAACGAGCTGCTGCTTTTGTGATAGAAGAAAAGTTCTCAATTCTACGAGTTTATTTAAATAGGTTCAAATTACTAGTTGGTGAATTTGCACAGGGTGAGTAGGACACTCTCCCTAGAAAATGGTAAATTAACACTGCTATGTTCTACCCAAGCACTGATTCAGTGCTCTGGTTCATTAAAAGTCTCAGGAGTGAGACACTCATCTTGCTTTAAATGAAAGTTAGGGGGAAAAAGCCCCACTGACATTATTGAAAGGAGTAAAACCTGCTTTCTCCTTCCTCTGGGTAGCCCTTGGCAGCCTGTACTGGAATGAACATATCTTGTTTGTAGATCCAGCCTGAAATAAGTTGCATCTTCATCAGATCAGTCGAACTTCCTCAGTGTCCACCTTAGATTCAGAAGAACCTTATGGTTAAAATTATTTGAGAAGAAGCAAGGACTATAATACCTGAATAAAAAATGGGTAAGGAGGGAATACTGTACTTCTTCTCTTTCAAAACATTTCTTCCCTAATATGAGAGCTGCTACTGGAGGGCACAGAGCCACAAGCTTACTGCTTAACCACAGTGCACATTTCTTCTGCTTACCTGAAAAGATAAATATCTTCTGAAATTACTTTTTCAGGAAAATACCAAGATTTGCCCAAACTCAGTTCCACTAAAACAGTGCATAAAAGAAGTTCTTCTGAAGTAAAATGCTTAGTTTAGGTATATAATGAAGTGTCCGAGATTGTTCTTCTTTTTGTTGCTAGCTGATAGTGTGCATTTGCTTTCAAACCTCATAAACGTACTTACGAAATTTTTATTGTTCCCAGGACAGGGACAAACAGTGCTAGTTCCTTCAGAGAAATCCTGATTCTCTTACAAGACTGTGAGACTGAGATGGCATGATGCTGTCACAGCATCAATTACAGAGACGTAGCCAAATGTGGAATTTTAGGATTAGCTCTTCAGATGACAAGCAAGATACCTGATCATGTGTTCAAAATAAGTCTACATACTGAATCTATATATGCATTAGCAAGCTCTTTGTTATCTACAGTGCTGTATTGAGAAGTCACCTGTACCTATGTCTGCCAAAGGCAACAAATAAATGGTGAGAAAAAGATTTCCACCCAACCTACTAGCATCAAGGGATACCACACACTACTTACTATATGAATAATCTCCTGAACAGTACTAGAGGAGCATCCTCACTTCATGCCTTATAGTAGGTAGGGATGGAAACCTACATTTTGCAGGTGAAGAATCTCAGTGGGGTAAAAAAATAAGTGACCTCCACAAGGCAATCCAGTAATTTAGCACAATACATATCAGGAATACTTTGAATTTGTGGATCTCCAGGGCCATAACTAAAACTCAGGCCACCATACACTCCCACACGTTTCAGGAAGGGGGAGGCATGACACAGCCACAATACACTGGAAACCCAAATATCCAACCTGCAAGCCATGTTGGGAATGGAACAGTTGAATATGGCACTGAGCAGAAAGAGGAAGGTTAGTTAAACAGAGCAGCAAACATACTTGGTCATTGGCTTCAGGAGGGTTGGGAAGGTCCTCTAGCAGAGCACCATACACTCTTCTGTGGCTTCAGCTATCTGTATGGCAACTGTCTGACAAATCTGCTGTTTCAAGTTAAGTGTATGGCTAATTCCCAAAGTAACATGACTCTTGCTTAGATTCTGAGGCATTTAACTTCTACAGCATTTGAGGGCAAATGACTTACTTCTTCCACAGTTCTGCATGATGTCAGCTGTGTAAGTCATGCATAATTTACTTTCCAAATGATCTTTTATTTATGTCAGCAATGGAATTAAAATAAAAAAGCTCTGCTTCCGTGGGATAACTGAGATATCCCTTCAAGAGCAGATGTGCTCAACAAAAAACGGCTAGTGTGACCCAATCAACAAGACCATTATAATAATGGTTAATTATTATCAATAATTTTTAAAAAAGAGAAAAAAATAAAGAGGCCACTGGTCATACTCTGTGAACACTCCTTCTTGCTCTGGATGGAAATGCGATTGTTCCTTTTCTATGCTTGATGTGCAGTTGCCTTATTTAACATATATAGTACTATGGCTTATAATAAAAGTTGTGTAGTCTGCAGCTTTTTAATCTTTACATCCATTCAGAGGCATCTACTGGATGTGAGACTATGTACAAAAGAGGAATGGATAAGTCTTGGGGTGGAGGAAAGGGAAAGAGGCTGACAAAAGGGAATGGGAAGTGAAGGGACTCCTAGTGAGCAGTAGAGGACAGAGGTGGGGAGGGCTGCGTGATGGATGTCAAGATTGTAAATCCCCATTGGGCAAAAGAGAAATCCTTTGCAGTACTGTTTATGCCCATCTGACAGTCTGCAGCTATTACTTCTTGAACATGTCCTGCAGGGGCCCTGGTAGGTATTTGATGACTGTATCTAGAATGCTCTCTTCTTCCTCCTCCTCCTCATCCCCACAGCCAGGAGGAATTGCCTTCTTTGGGCGTGTCAGACTCCCTTCAGCATTAGCTTCCAGTGCAGCCTGGGCCTCTGCTTCCTTTTCTTCCTTCTTCTTTATCCCATACTGCAGGGGAGAGATAACACGCAGTCAGTTACTCACTGAACAGGATGGCTGAAAAAGCCAGATATCCCACCTGTTGCCCCATATTCTGCAGTATGAACATCATTATTAACGTTCTCATTTTGCTCCTTTACACACACATCAAAATTATCCACCCTAATAATCTCCCCGTAAGAATAGCCCACTGGATGGACAGCTTTCGTAAGACAAGATTGTCAGACACTCGGATCACTCAGAAACAAGCACAGGAGAGACACTGGGACTCTCCCATACTGCAGCTGTGGACCTAGTAAAGAGAACATAGGCTCTGTGTTAAAAAAAAGTTATATGGTAGCATTCTACTAGTGTTGATCCTACTTGTTTCTGTTAACAGTCTGATGCCTAAGTCCAACATCTGTAATGACATAGGAATTCCATCTGCATTTTATAGTAAAGGTTTATGAATGTGGCAAAATTTCAGGAAACAAATAATTATCAACAGAAGAAAGCAAACAGACCAGGAAAGACAGGACTTGCAGTGAAAATGACAGTTTCAAATATCTTCAGATAGGAGATATCCTTTACCACTTCATCCGTATTTTCTTTGTATTAGTGGGACAGAAAGACCTCTTTGTGAAAACAAACCTTCATTAGAAACTCAGATGACTCATACTGAAGGGAAAGATCCTTAAGCCTGTGAGTAGCATAGGTACCTAAAATTTGCTACTCCCATTAAGAAATAAAGGCATGCCACTTAGACATTACATGAGTAACAAGAATCTCATTTTATGATTTTATATTCAAAATGCTAGATTTAATAGAGGAGTAAAGATATGCATGAGTGAATCAGGCTAGGAGGGTAAGTACTGTAATATCTCAGTTCCTACAGTGACTAGGATATCCTTTTCAATGGCTAGTTTGAAGGCATATCCAAGGAAAATAATTTTTGCACCTCCAAACCTCGTCAGTCAACAGCCTTCATATATTTCAGTAATCCTCACGCTTTGCTGCTATTTCTGTTAAGTGTTTTCACTGTTTTGGAGATTATGGTGGTGCACAATAAAAAAAAAATCAACTCAAACTGTCACATCAAGTATACATGAAAGTTAACCCTTGTATTATAGAATCAGAATGGTTTCGGTTGAAATGTACATTTAAAAGCCACCTAGACCAACCACCCTGCAATAAACATGGACATTTCAATGTGACCAGGTTGCTCAGAGAACTACTCTGTTTATTGAGACCAATTCAAATTTTCCAGACGGTTTCCACTTTTTCTCATGAAAAACGGAGAGACATCCCTTGATACAGTAATCATGATGCAAACTCAGGAACTGTCCCATTTCTCAGTGCCCAGTTGTGCTTCAAAGGGACTAGCTGCACATTTCAAGTGTGCTTCTGGTCCTTAGGCTCACTGCTCACAGGCTGACATCAACATTTGTCTGCTCAGACTTTTTACCCTTTAACCAGCTGCCTTCATGGCTGCTTACATCTGCCTGCTCATGCCCTATCAGCCACCAGTGACCTCAAAAGCACCTGCACAATTGCTTACAATCCTTTCACTTCAGGTACATTAGGAAGGCAATTGACCTTGGTGAGGAAGAAGAAAGGTATTCAAGTTTGCTGTAGCAGCTATCAGCTTCAAAGTTATTGTTTTGTAAAAGCCACTCATTTACTTATGCCTAAATTTTAATGAAAGTACTGGATGGAATTAAGATTATTCTTGGTACATGAGAGGTATAAAATAACTCACTTAAACTCATACAAAAGCCAACAAAACATTTTGCATGAATAAACTTGAACATTGAAAAGAAAAGTAGATATGATTTCAAAGACATCAAAGAATTACGCTGGTCCCATGTACTCGATATATTAAAGTATCAATAATACAGAACTGCTGAATAGACATGATGTAGATGCTATTTTCATATTTTTTTCTTCGCATTTTTTTTAATTAAGAAATCCAAATTGTTTACCAGTAAAGCAAAATGTGCTGCCATGATTTTCTGATTTCAAAAGGCTGTTGGGTTTGACTAGAAACATTTTCTTCAAAGCATTTCTGAGGAAAAGCAGTATTTTTGCTTCCTTTCCCCATCATCACTAATATTTAGGATGACAGCCTGCAGGGTTGAAACCAGTAACTTTGATACACCCTAAATCAATGCTTTCAAGCCAGCGTGTTCTTTAAGAACATTTGTCTTACGATTTTTATACCTACCAGATACTGATCAGGCTAGACTTCATGGAAGAGATGTTAAAGACAAATTATGTCTCCATTCACATCTGAGTCAAAGAAAGCATTCGATCAACTTGCAGTTACAGTGTTGTACACCACGAAGGAGATTCAACATTGTCATGGTCTAGCAACTGTTTTAAAACTGATCCTTTTATCAAAACAGATAAATAAAGATCCCCTCCCCCGCCTCCTCTCCTCTGTTCCCCTTTCCCCACCTCCAGTCTCTTTCTCTTATTCCTCCAGTGCACGGACGGGCAAGGGGGGAAGAGGGAGAGGGTACTTCATAGCCCTGGCACAGAGGGAGGGAAAGGCGGGGGGGTTGCCCATGTTACCCCAGTGCAAAGGCACTGCCACAGGGGCACAGGGGAGGAATGTTTTCACAGTTCCTCAGCACAGGAATGGTGTACCACAGGTGGGCAAGCAGTCCCAGTGTGGCTGCAGCAGGGGCTGCAAGGGTGGGGCAGTGGCTGGGGTGGGAACCCCAGTGGTTTTGGGCAGCAGGAGAGGGTAGACCCATGGCCTTCCCCTCACGCCACTGGAGGGGGAGTTCAGTGGTGCGGGTGGGCGTGGGTCCTATCTGGCGGCAGTGGGGCTGAGTGGCCACTTTGCCCTGCTGCCATCACTCTGGGCAGCTCGTGTGGAGCCCTGGACCCGGGCTGCTGGTGGCAGCTGCTGCCAACTGGGCCGGGTCCCAGTGTATGGTGGCGAGTGGTGTGCACACCTGGCCACGGCACCTCTTGCTGCTCCCAGAAGTGTGGTGGCAGCAGCAGCTCTGCATGGGTTTTTGCCTGTGGCAGCGGCCCTGGACTCACCGCAGCAGCTGTGGCATGGAGGGGATCTGGCAAGGGTGCTATGCTGCCCAAGTGGGTATTTCCTGCTGCTGGAGCACCCTGTTGCTGTAGGGCCAGGCGGCAGCCTGGTGGAAGAGCAGAGCATAGCAGCCACAGTGGCCATGGCTGCTGTGGGTGTCCAGTGACGATGCCATCTCATTCCCCCAGACTCTCCGCTAGCAAGGGGATGGCGAAGGTGGCTGTGGCAGCACCGCAGGCCCTAGGAAGCTGCTGCTGTGTTGGCACAGCTGGGCACTGGTGCGAGGGCCAGCTGGGGCAGTGCAGGAAGGCTAGGGGAGCCACCACTGCTGGCAGCCACATGGCGCAAACAAAAGGAACTTTTTGCAAGCCCTTTCAGGTGGAAGCAGGATGGGGCTGAGGGCAGGACAGTCTCAGCTGGTAGGCAATAGCAAGACGGAATGACACACAGCTGCACCTCCTGGGGTGTGTTGAGAGGCAACACACAAAGGCAAGAGCAGGAGGATTAGGAGAAGGCCCCGGAGCTCTACAAAACAATAGTCAGGGCTCCTGGCACTTCCCGTTTGGTCATCAGCTCTCAGTGACAGAACAGTCTGTCACTGCTCAGATTTGCCGTGGCCGCCATTTTGCTTCAGACTGCTTGGTTTCCCCAGCCCTCCAGCTTGCCACTGCCTGTCTCCCTACAGTCAACCACAAGCCCTCCTCAGCATCCCAAGGAAAAGACTGGCTCCAGCTTGCCACTCTCTCATCGGTTTTCCTGAACCCAATCCCCAGTCCTTGAGAATCCCTGGTTTTCTCCCCACCACCTCTCAGTGACAACCCCTTAGCACCTTGGCTGTGGCACCTCTATTCGCCAGAGATCCAGGTGGCCCCTTGGTGAATCTCTGGACCTCCATCTTGCAGCAATAGTCTTCCCACTCCCACAGCACCCCCAGCGACTATCAAAGAGTGACTGCATCCCCTCCATCACGTCCCATGGAGCCACCAGCATCCCCTGCAGCTCCATGACCATCGCTGCACTCCAGGGTATTGGAATGAAAATGGGTTTTTGTTTGTTTTTATCGTGAATAGTGTTTGTTTTGTTCTTAATTATACTGGGATTGTTTGTTTTTGTTGATTTTCCCAGTCTTTAATTTTTAATTTAATTTTTTATTTTTCTCTCTCATATGTGTATTTACATGTTATATTTTGGTAATAAAAATTCTTATTTCTTTATATATTTTGTATCTCTGAATTTTTAAAATCATAAATTGCCCAACCCAGGACAAACATAGGACCAGCTACCACACAGAAAGAATGACATGCAATACTAGACTGTGGTCAGTCTGTACAGCTGACTGATACTGTCTCTTTCAAGTCACAGGTAGATGTCTCTAGATGATCACCAGTGTAACTTATCTACAGATTGTACCTGGATATGGTAGCTAGACAAGAACAGTAGTAGAGACAACACAAACCACAGTAATACACAGGTATCATGCATTCTTTCAAATCCTCTATCTCTATGGGAGGGGAAACCCATACAGACTTCCCCAGCCACTTCCCAATATGTAGTACGGGCACCTTACCTCCTCCTACAGTGTGTAGGGGTTTCATATGGGCAGGACCAGGGTGACTGGCAGATCCCCTACTGTTGACTAGCCAAGTGGCTACAGTTAAATTTGTTTCCCAGTGTTTCCATGTGCCATTACCCAATGCTCTCAACATTGTCTTCAACAATCCATTATATCTCTCGATCTTTCCAGAAGCTTGTGGGTGATAAGGGATGTGATATATCCACTCAATGCCGTGCTTCCTTGCCCAGGAGCTTATAAGGTTGTTTCGGAAGTGAGTCCCATTATCTGACTCAATTCTTTCTGGGGTCTCATGTCGCCAAAGAATGTGTCTCTCAAGGCCTAAGATGGTGTTTCGTGCAGTGGCCTGATTTACAGGATATGTTTCCAGCCAGCCAGTTGTTGCTTCTACCATGGTGAGTATGTGGCTCTTGCCTTGGCGTGTTCGTGGCAATGGCCCAATATAATCAATTTGCCAGGCCTCACCATACTGGAAACCCAGCCAACGCCCTCTGTTCCAGGGAGATTTTGCTCGCATGGCTCGTTTGATTGTTGCACATATTTCACATTCGTGAATAACTTGTGCAATGGCCTCTATGGTCAAATCCACCCCTCGATCGCGAGCCCACCTGTACGTTGCATCTCTTCCTAGGTGTCCTGATGTTTCATGGGCCCATCGGGCTATAAATAGCTCTCCCTTCCGTTCCCAGTCTAAATCCACCTGAGCTATTTCAATCTTGGCAGCTTTATCTGCCTGCTCATTGTTCTGATGTTCCTCAGTGGCACGACTTTTGGGCATATGAGCATCTACATGACGCACCTTCAAAGTTATGTTCTCTGCCCGTGCAGCAATGTCCTGCCACAGTGCAGCAGCCCAGATGGGTTTCCCTCTACGCTGCCAATTGCTTCTTTTCCACTGCTGAAGCCACCCCCACAGGGCATTAGCCACCATCCATGAGTCCGTGTAGAGATACAACACAGGCCAATTTTCTCGCTCGGCAATCTCTAGGGCTAATTGGATGGCCTTCACTTCCGCAAACTGACTTGATTCACCCTCTCCTTCAGCAGCCTCAACAACTTGTCGTGTGGGACCCCACACAGCAGCCTTCCACCTCCGTTAGACTTTCGTACTGGCCATATGGGGCTGTTGAAGGGTGAATGGGTCCTGCTGATAACTCCCTGGCTCTCTAGTCGATGAATTAATTCATGAATGGGGACTAGGGAGTCTCGGTTAGTGCGATATTGCCGTCGGTGCACTGTCCGGGTAGCAATTGGCACTTGCTCTAAGCAATATAAGCTCAAGATGGCTTGAGCTGTTGTTCCTCTAGTTCATGAACTTTTTGAAATAATATGCAGGTCACAGGAAACTGTGGAACAAAAACAACCACTCAAGTGCTAATGCATGCTAGGACAGAGGGAAGCTCAAAGATTATATGAAGGACTTAGCACTGTACATGTCAGCCTGTCCAGACACATTTCCTTAGGAAGCCTCTACTGATTGTCATCAGAGAATTGCACAGTACTAGATAGACCTTAGAGTTTACAAGATATGGCCTGTCTTACAGGGCAGCTGCGAAGTCGGGCAATATATTGACTGGAAAGAGATTTCTCGCTCTAAAAGGGCAAGCAGATTTTATTGTTCCAGCTAACTAGCACAACTTCCAGGAACAGGTATTATTTTTTTCTTGGTTTCTACCTGCAGTAATGCTACAACATGTAGAAGCCAAGCATTTTCTCCAGTACCTACGTAACATTCAAATATGAATTTATATCGGACAGAATTATTATTCTTTTGGGGAAAGATGACATTACAAAAGAAATTTAAAGGAACAGTTATAAGAATTCAGTGTTATCATTTAAACTTTGTGGTATCTTGTAATGCTTTACATTAATCAAAATGTAAGCTGTGATGATTCATACATGAATAAGATAGCATACTTAGGTTTGAAATTGTTTCAAAGGCATGTGGTGGTTTTGAGGGAGTGGTCAAAGGGGGTCCTTAGCTTTGGGGGGGAAAGGAGTGTAAGAAGAGCTCACTCAACTGTCTGTAAAATTCTGCTTTCCTTAAAAAAGCCGGAGGAGGAGGGGGTGGTTCTTGGCGTGGGCTTCCGTCCCCCCCATCCCCGGCTGTTCCCTGGGCTGGGCTGGGGCTGGGATGGCCCTCACTCCTGCCCACCGTTCCCCGGGGGGCACAGGCCCAGGGTGGGGACAGCAGTGGCTGCCTCCGCGCCAGCCCCAGCCGAGAACCTGAGCATGGCAGCTGCTTTTGAACAGTGGCAGGGGTCCAGCCTTGGCACTGTGCTAGCAATGACTGCACAGAGGGGCAGCAGTCACTCCAGGGCATCCCCCAGAGTGCCCGCGGACATGAAAACAAAGATGGCACTTCGGGCCCTGAGCGTGTGAGTCTTTGGCAGGAAAACGCCAGAAATTAGGCAGGGCTTGGCCCCACTGACCAATGAAGAGACGGTTTGGCCCGGAAGAAGGCAGCAAGATCCATGCGAGAACTAGAGGGCTTAAAACGCGGAGGACAACAGCCCTGCCTCTCTTCTTCAGCTTCTGATCTGGGGGGGAAGCACACAGCTCCCTGTCCTCCTTGCGTCCAGGCCCCACAGTGTGACTCCACACATTTCTCTCAGCATGGGAGCGATTTTTCCAGCTTGAAAGCAAGTAGCCCTTCAGGGAGGTGGTGGGATGGGGTCACTTTTCACTTCTTTTTGTGTTTTTCAGAGAGCTTCAAGGGCTAGGGAGTGATTCCAGCAGACAGCTGTTTTCTCAGCGAGTCATCTTGCTGAGAGAGCAGTTCCCTTTCTGTTTTTTGTCCAATTTTTTTTTCCTTTTGTGTTTTTTTTAATGTGTGTCAGGTGTTTCTCTGTGTAATTTTGGGGTCCCTATAGGTTATTCCTTCTTCCCTATTTTAAACCCCCTGTAATAAACTGTTCACTTGCTGCTAATTTTGTTCAGTTTTCCGTCATCTTTATTACACGCCCTGAGACAATAAAAGTGGTTAAAAACACCACAAGGTAATAAAACTACAGAAAGGAAAGTCATGAGCAAAATTTTAAAATAGTGTCTTCACATGAAATCATGTAGGTGAAGTCAATAAATAGTTGGGGTTTTTTAAAAAATGACTAAAAATAATCTTTCTGTTGCTCTAGCTTTCCTAGCTTCCAAAAAATTTTAAGAATGAGAATAGTTTCATTTTTATTCAAGGCTCAGTCTGACAAAATTTAATATCAGAAGTTGTATTTGTCATCATCGTTACCGGCTTGGCCCTCACTGATGTATTCATGTCTTCCACCATATGCAGAATCATGAATGTAACCCAGCAAGACACTGAAAAATTTTTAGCATGTATAATACCATGCTGCTCCTAAAATCATTACTGTGCTGTCACATGAAGATTGTTTTCACTGGATCCTATGTTACAGAAATATTGGCAGGCTGGAATTGTCAGCCATCAAGTGGAAAGAGTAAGGAAAAAATACCGTGGCCTTGGCTTACCCCACTCTCATTAATTGCATGCCAGGAAAAGACCAGAGTAACCATACTGCCATCAACTTCTCCATCTCTCCTTCCCTATTCCTCCTGCTTTTCACAAGAAGCCAAACATACTGGAAATTTGGTATAACTAATGACAGGAAGAGTGTCATTACAGGAAGGAGTAGAGGACTATTCAGCCAAGGGGAGCTGCATCTAAAATGCTAGCCCATCATAAATACAGTTACAATTTCTTATGACAAGCTAACCATTGGTACTAAAAACATATTTATCTAGCAAATATCTAGGTACAATGAGTTTAAAGTTAAAGATTTCCATTGGGGGGGGGGG